>PVLD010002104.1:162496-176230 GCA_004027595.1 Dinomys branickii
CCCCCCCCCCCCCCCCGCAACTGAGAAACCTGGATCCAAGATCGGGCTTCTGGTTCTGTTCCTTTTCCTAACCTGTACCATGACCTCTCTTCTGGTATTGCAATCAGTTTGCTCACCTATAAAATAAAGAGGCTGGACTCGATCAGTTCCAAAAAGAAACATCCTAACTAAAATTCTATGGCCCAAATGATTCAGCAAGATGCTTCATGGGTACTGAAGGGTTTTGGGAATGGTTCCCCCACAGAACCATCATGCTGATGGTGCTGGTGTTCACAGGTCCTTCCCATAGCTATTGGTGCCCATCCTGAACTCCTTTTACCCAGGTAGCGTTCAAGAAAAGAGAAACAGCATGTAGAGTGGGAAAGGAAGAATAAAACCGTTGAGCATCTAATTTGTGGCAGGCACCTCACATGGGTCTTACAGATCTACACACAAAAGTACATTAATAGGCCAAAGCTAGATAGTGCAGTACTACAATTCAGATCCTGGAGTTTTGGTGGGTTTTTGTGTTTTGTTTTGTTTTAATTACAAAGATGTGCTTTTAATCTCTACCCTGAAATGACTTAAAGGTACTGGATTTGACAGAGAAAGCAGATGAGTTAGCCTGTCTGCTTTGCAGAGTTGTACAGGTGATGAGAGCGTGGGCCAGCTTTTTACTCACTTTACAATCGGGAAAACAAATCCTAACGTAACCTTTGTCCTGCTGATGAATGATAGGACTTGAACCTAGGTCTCTTTCCTGCAGCCTTTTGCCTGCCTCCCCTCCACGTTTAGGGCTGGGCCTAGTGATACCTGAGAACACCCTTGGGCACTGAGACATGCTGCATACTTCTGGAGGCGTGGAAGAGGGCCCGGAGCACAGGCAGCATGGGAATCTTTCTGTACTGCACTGAAGGAACAGCTGGTCCTGGGGAGAACTGAACTGTTAGTTAAAAGTTGCTTTCTCTCACTTTTTAATCTTAAACGCAAATAAGATAACCAGTAACAAAAAGGGTAAGGCTCAAATGAGATAAGTGTGAAAGAGCTTTGTAAATGATATTCACATGGTGTTTTGCATATCTGTAGAAAACAAGGAGCAGGATGTTGTTAACAGCCATTTGCCAGGGAAGCGGAACCGGCTATCAGGCAGCGGTGGCATTGTTGACTGCCTTGTCCTCATTGTGGGCAGCTCTCCCAAGGCTGGGAAACACCCTATGCCCTGATAACTCTGCTAACTCTCAGCAAGGCTGAAAAGCATCAGTGTTTCTTTCCAATGTTGCGAATAAGTGTCGGTATCTCCTTGTCCCAGGCCTCAAGGCTGGCTGAGCAGCTGGCTGCCAGCGTGGCGTCCCACTTCCATGTCTCAGCTGAAGAATGTGGAAGCCAGGATCCTCCAGTGTAAGTAGAATGGACAGTTTGTCCCCACTTCAAAGAAGGATGTGGGATCTGCCCAGAGCCAGTTACACCAAGCCCCTGATTCCCGATTAACAGTATGTGGGGTGGCGTGGAGAGATGTCAGTGATTAGAGGGGTTCTCACGGGATACCACATTCCTTTGTAACAGTCTCTAGCTATGCCCATTCCCACCACATCCTACAGCTTTCCAAACCCCCCTGTTGTATTATGAGTTAGTCCACATTCACAGAGGCATATGCACCTGCTCCCCTCCCCCTTTCTCCTTCACTGCCCCACTGCTTCCTTCTCTCCCTGGTTCCCAAACACACAAGCACCTTTCATTTCCCACCTTCCTACCTGAGGGCCAGAAACCTGCACACTAAACATTGGTGTTTCCTGTGTTCCATTCAGCTATGGCCACCACCATCCCAGCTGGTCCCAGTTTGGGACCATTTGTCATGATCAGTGTTACACTGGGGCAGGCATCCCATGTACAGCGGTAGCCACAGACTCAAAGACTCCAGGCTACTTCACCTGGCTGCTGCACTGAGTCACTGCTGCCACACCGGTAGAACAAGCACTGCCCCGCCTCAGCCCCTGAGCAAAGAGCCCAGGGCTCAGCACACTCCCATCACCCTCTGCACCTGGCTGGAGCACAGTTCCGCCCATCTGTCAAGTCCTACGCACACGCAGCTTCACAAGCAATGGACACAAGAGCTCTGTGCAATCAGTGGTGTCTCTGCCACCCCAGGCTCAGAGGGAGTTGGGCACACAACCTCAAGGAATAAGACGGCCCCTCCAATACCTACAGCCCACATAGTCCACACCTTGTACTTGGATTTGAATTCTTTAGGGTATGTGGTACAAAAGAAAAAATATTCTGAGTAATTGAGTTAGGAAGACTAAGTATATTGGACTAGGGGAGAAATCAGGCTCTATTCTGAATCTTACTAGGACAAACAGGGATTTAAAACTGAGGAGCAAGGCCAGGCATGGTGCCACATGCCTCTAATCCCAGGCTGAGGCAGGAGGATCACCATGTGTTCAAGGCCAACCTGGAGTACATAGTGAGCTCAAAGCCAGCCTGAACTGCAGAGCAAGACCTGTCTCAAAAACACAAATAAATAAAAACAACAAACAAAAAACTGAGGAGCACAATGAGGAAGTCAGTGGATAGAAAATAATTAAGAAGAGATACCAAGGTTGAAGAGTTCCTATTAAACTGATTTCACAGGGTTCATTCTGAAGGAAGGTGAAGAACTCAGACATCCAAGGCAGGTGATGAGTAATTTAATCAAACTTAAAGGGGGAGGAGATTCTGATAAACCTGACTTAATAGACTTCTTGCTAAGACTGAGCTAGGTAGGCTGAAGACAGTTGTGAGCTAAGGTCAAGACCTCGTCTGAGGGCTCAGGACAGCTTTACTGAGGTTTGGTCATGGAGAGTCTTTGTCAGTGGTCAGAAGATTCAGGAAAGGAAGAGCTAAGGGAGGCTGGGAAGGGCTTGGAAATGGGGAGGAAATCCCAAAGAAGAGTCAGAGTGCAGCAGAGTGGATTTGGCCCCTAGGAAGTAGTCTTGGTTCCCATGGCATTCTTTCCTCCCCAGGTCTCCAGAACAAGTTCCTGGCCCGATATGTGTCCCTCCCAAACCAGAACAAGATCTGGACGGTGACTGTGAGCCCTGAGCAAAAGGACCGCACCCCACTAGTGATGGTGCATGGCTTTGGGGGTGGTGTGGGGCTCTGGATCCTCAACATGGATTCACTGAGTGCCCGCCGCACGCTGCACACCTTCGATCTGCTTGGCTTTGGGCGGAGTTCAAGGCCAACCTTCCCAAGGGACCCTGAGGGTGCCGAGGACGAGTTTGTGACCTCAATAGAGACGTGGCGGGAGACTATGGGGATCCCCAGCATGATCCTGCTAGGGCACAGTTTGGGAGGATTCCTGGCCACTTCCTACTCTATCAAGTACCCTGAAAGGTAATGGGGAAACCACTGTCCCTCGTGACCTGACACCCAACCTCGCTGGGTATTTTCCAGTATTCATTTCCAATAGTTCTCTCCCTTCCAGACAATTTAAGGGCAGTGGTACATCCAAGCAAATCAAATGTGCTCTCTCATTTCCCATGCTGTAGAGTTAAACACCTTATCCTCGTGGACCCATGGGGCTTTCCCCTCCGACCAACAGACCCCAGTGAGATCCGTACACCTCCAACCTGGGTCAAGGCTGTGGCCTCTATTCTGGGGCGCTCCAATCCACTGGCTGTTCTTCGAGTAGCTGGGCCCTGGGGTGAGTATCCTACAGATGAAAAAGTTCACGCTTTGAGTAGGTTGGTCCCATTTAACCAGTCCCCACTGCATGTGTTTCCCTATCACCCTCACTTATTCATCAACAGTGGGACCAGACCTTGCGTTGTTACTTAAAGCCATTAATCTGAACCAGACTTCTTTGAGGTTTCAGAGGGTTGTTTGTCTTCCCCTCCAAATGCATGGAAAAAGTTTTCTTATGCAAGGAACAGATGAGCACAACAGCTGCCCCACGCGTTGGCACGCTCCCAGAGAGAGGAAGGGACTGTGAGGGGCCTCGTTCTCTGCTGTGTGTGTAAATCTGCATGACGGCCCATTTGTGAGTCAGATGCAGTGACCAGCACTGGAGCCCAACCCATGACTCATCCAGCACCTGAAGCAGGGAGGGATCAGTGACCCCTCTGAACCATGCCTTGCACCAGGCAAGGACCACATCTTAACCTGCTCTGTGCCACCCAGCACTAAGGAGCTGTCAGCAGATTCTATGGGTTAAAGGGAAAGAAGGAGGTGGAGGTAGGGAACCAGCCACAGTAAGTAGTATCAGTAGCTCCAGCCTCCTGCCCTCACGCTGCCTGTACTGTCCCCTCTGGAGAGCCTTTCCTCTGAAGAAGTGAAGAGGGGATTTCCTTCATGGGAGATGGGTGACCCCTGATGGTTTATGTTTATCAAGTAATGTTATTATAAGTTAATTGCTGATGGCCAACCTTGCCACACTTCCCTGGCTATTTCACACAAACAGAAGAACAGAAGAGAGAAGGGTGAAACACTGACCAGTAGGACCAATATTCACAGTCTGCTTTAGCTGCCCTAGTACTGTATCTGTAACAGAAATAAAGGTGAAAGGAACAGATGGTCTAACAGAGCACACCGAGCCTGAGCTGCCAGTGTTGTTAAGGTCACCTCTCCACATAGTCTGAAAAGGAGAGGACTTTGGGGAGGTGCTCCGGTTTCATCTGCCACCTTCAGAAGATTAAAAGACCAGAAGAGTCCCAGAGAGAAAGAGAACATAGCTCAGACTGTTAAAAAAAAAAAAAGTATCTCAACCATAGACTCTTACGGAGCTTGTGATCCTTGTAGAAAAACACCTTGGGACTTCACTGAGCCGAAAACAGCCTGGTTCCTCAGGAATATTAGACCATCTCTGTAAATTCTTTGGAAACACACTAACTCCCATTCGAAGGTATCTGGAGATTCCCAAAAGAGTTCTGCATTCTTTGTGCCACTGTAATGTTAAATGCATAAAGCAAATAAACCCTTAACATTTGGTTATAGTGTTTAAACAGACAGTAGGAATCTCCTCCCTTCTACTGTCCAAACTGGCTTCTCCCTGTTTTCATCCCCTCCCAGGGCCTGGCCTGGTGCAGCGGTTCCGGCCAGACTTCAAGCGCAAGTTTGCGGACTTCTTTGAAGATGATACCATATCTGAGTATATCTACCACTGCAATGCACAAAATCCCAGGTGAGAACAGCTCCCAGCACAGCCTGCGGTGGGCACTTTGGAGATAAAAGTCCAGCTCCAGAATGCTGTGCCTTGTTTCTTTTCGACAAGGCACTGAAGTTAGGGGAACACAAGTACCGGCAGGCTCTATCATTTCCAGAGAGATCCCCAGGGTGGGGCACAGAAGGATGTGGAGGATAATGGATTAATTCAAACATGCTGTCGGTCTCTAGAGGAAGGTCCTCCCTTTGCCCTAGAGATAGGCAGCTGGCCTCATGGTAAGAGTCTGAGAAACATTTTAAAAGATCTTTTTTTTAACTGAAAAAAACATATAAATCTGTTATTTTTTAAAATGCAAAGAGAGAGAAGGAGAAGAAGTCTGTAGTCCCCGACCTGCCCTTCTCAAATTTCTCCATGATTTTCAGTCGAAGATGTTATGTGACCTGGTACATAGTCCTTTACACACACACACACAATACATGCACAGAACACATCCCTGTAGAGGGAAGTATTTGGTGAAAGAGTATGCATTTAATTTAATTGTGTACATTTTGAAGTAGTTTACCATTAGGACTGAAATTCCTTCACCTCTTTTGGAGGGTAGGGGTGTCCCTGGAACCTTGTGGGGTTCCTATCTCTACCCACACAGCAGGCCCCGCAGCGTGCCACCCTGCAGTCACAGCAGTGTTGACACCCAGGACAGAGCCAGGGAGGTAATTGCCCCTACAGCCATGCCTGTGAGTGCTGATACCGTGAAGCCACACTGGTGGCACCACCTCGGTAGAGGACTCACCCTGAGGTGCTGGCAGCATCTCAGGAGCCAGGGCCATTGTCCCATCTCTTTCCAGGCCTGCCCAAATCACTGCATTGTGCTCAAAGCTGTGAGGAAAGCAGGAGTTGCCCTTTTAGCAATACTGTTAGCATTAGCCACAAACCAGGGAGCTTTGGGGCAGGGTGGGAGCTGTCTAGCCAACAGGTCATGTAGGCTCAGCAGATGGAGGGTCTCCCGTTAAGCAGTGCTGCAAATCAGGTTCCCCGAGCTTCCCACTCGTAGCTGTTCTCTGCCTCTCCAGGCTCAGTGCTAGTGTCATAGGCCCAACTCTGGAGCTTTCCTCATCTGGGACGTACTTCTGTACGGTGATCTCCCAGGCAAAGCCACAGAGTCTATCATCTTGCAAGCTGTGTCTTGGAGGAAGCAACAATGACATCAGGACAACCACCTTCTTCACGCCCCCCAAACACCATAACTCTGTTTTATAACTTCTGAGTTTTTGTACTGCTAACTAACAAGTTCAGGATATTTTATAATCAATCCCTTGGCAAATGTGAAAGTTGGCTCAGAAGAATATATTTCACCTCACCTAAACTTACTGGCTTTGTGTATATTTTCATTCTCCTAATCATGACCTAATAAGTGGGTATAATTCTTTGCAATTTGTAGAAGAGAAAAGTATGGTCTGCTCTGGTTACATGACTTCTGAAAAAAAAAAAATCCAAGATTGGAATTCATACCTATCTGACTCCAAAGTCCATAATTTATCCACTACACTGTGATATCTTAAGGAAAAGTTCTCAATTCCTGATAGCCTGGACAGAATTCATCCCAAGGATGCTAATAAGACCCAGGATATAACTATACTAAACAGGCCATGCCTAGAGGATGGCAGTGACCCCACCTCCCACAAAGGTACAGACTAGCCTAGGAAGCTGGCTCCTGCCCCAGCCCTACAGATGCCTCATGATATGGCGTAAGTTAGTTCCACCGAAGGAAATGACTAGGCAATAAAGTAGAGCAAATTGGCATTGGTTGCTTTTGACTTCAGGAGGGCGGGGGACTCGTCTGTCCAATTCTACATCCCCCACCCAGCCCAGGGTATAACATGTAAATATTTGCTGAATGAAGAGCAACACATTCCATTCTTGAGCCATTCTTGGTACCATGGAGTTTTTCCCCCCCTCCAATTATGACCTCTGGAAATTCAGTCACCACTAATCTTACCAATATTGGATGAGCCTAGTGCTGGGCTTTGAGATGGGGAGTGATAGGTTTCCACCCATGCAGAATTCTGCCAAGCCATCATGGCGGCGATCCAACATGGTGTGGGGGCCCAAAAAGACTACGTGTCCCACTCACACTGACTTCTGCCTTCTTCCTCCCTACCTGACCACCACTTTTTGGGGGCTTTTATGCGCATGCGCATTCAGCCTTTCCCAATTAGTGCCAGTAACATCACCTAAACCGCCCACATATACTCCACCGCGGACCTAGCCCAGGATATGCTTTGATCCCAGCTTCCTCCCGCAGAGGGTCCTTGCCTCTCCTAGCTGCCCTCCCGTGCCCGGCAATAAAGGCTTTCTTTGTCTTTGTTCTATCCCTCACTCGTGGTAAACCTAACAGGGAGTCCAAAGACAACGAATATACCGCCCCAGCTCCCAAAGAGACCAAGAATTTGACATTTTCTGCTTCAGGATTTATTCTGTTAATTCCCGTTCCTGGTTTTGCTTCTATCAGCGGTGAAACAGCATTCAAAGCCATGATGGAGTCCTTCGGCTGGGCCCGGCGCCCCATGTTGGAGCGGATTCACTTAATCCGAAAGGACGTGCCCATCACTATGATCTATGGGGCCAACACCTGGATAGACACCAGCACGGGGAAGAAGGTGAAGATGCAGCGGCCGGATTCCTACGTCCGAGACTTGGTACGTCGGCCACCCGATGGGTGGTAGTTAAGCAAGTGATGCTGTGGGCTGAATCCCCGTCTGGCTGGCTGACTCTCATCCTGGGGGTGAAGAGAAGAGTGATAAGATGCAGGGGAAAGAGGGGTAAATACATTGAAATGGAGTGGCAGATTGCAAAGGTTTCATTCGCTATGTAAGGTCAGAGGTAGGGGCCTGCCTACCTCTGTGTAGTCCGTTTCGGCAGAAAGATGGATTCTCGCCCAATAGTCAGGCATATGCTGCCCCTCCAGCCCTGCCTCTGGTCATTCCAGCAAAACTGGAGCTGCGAAGGTGAGAGGCCTCTGTGAAGACATCTCTTCACACTCGGCTTTCCCTTCGTTCTTACGTCACCCTATGCTCTCCCTCCTCTCCCTCGTTTGCCAATAAGCATGCGTAAGCCGGCTGGGTGCCCCCACAGACCCTGGGTGACTGATAAAAGGAGCAGGTCAGTGGTGGGGCTGACACAGAAGGGAAGATACAGGGAAGGGCGTAAGGGGACGTGAATGGGATATCGAGATATATTGGCTCCCAGAAGAAAGGACCAAGATCCAAAGAAAGGGGGAGCATTGTTTCTGTAAGAGCTGGTGAGTGGCAAGCAAGCCAGTCTAAGCAGAGAAGGAAGGGTGGGACGGCTTTCTAGAGCCTGGAAGAAAGCCCCGTCCTACGCCACTGGTCCCCTATCCACAGGAGATCGAGGGCGCATCGCACCACGTCTATGCCGACCAGCCGCACATCTTCAACGCTGTGGTAGAAGAGATCTGCGACTCTGTTGACTGAGCTGCTTTCACCAGAGCAGGAGGAGGAGAAAGTCAGAGAGTTGCTCTCGTCTCCCTGTCTGCTTAGTTGCCCCTCTCTGTCCTTTCCTCACTGACTAACATGTGCCAGCCAGGCAGAGTCTTGGGCTGTCCCAAGATAGGACCACAGTCAAAAAGAGCACTCCTGATCCCATGCTGAGAGCTGAGAGAGAAGCCACCAGAGGCCTTGCGCTCCCCACCGTGGGGAAGAACATAAAGGGTTGCCCATGCCACCCCATTCTCTCCATGCCAAGTGGTACCCGATGGTGATTGTGAAGGGATTGCACTGAGCCACACCGTGTCCTTTCTCCAGAGTGTTTGTGGGGTAGGTCCAGGCAGGAACATCCTTCGCTCCGCACTCCTCGCCCCCAGCCCACGCCAGCTTCACCCAGGGTCCCAGTGAGATCAGTTCCCACCTGACTACCAGGAGCAGGTGCTGGGGCTCCATTCACCTGCAGAGTCCTCTCCATGACCGTAGAGGTCACATCCAAAGCCCTCACTGGCAAATGAGGAAACAGGCCAAGGCACACACGGGCGACACAGCTCTGTGTGATCAAGTTCCAGGTCTGCTGACACCTCGTGCACACTGCACACTTGATGTGCTGAGGTTCAAGCCAGGCACCGTTGCCGTGGGGCCGGCCCTGCTCACTGGCTGAGTTTAAGCCCATGCCTGCCCCATATCCAAGCCCCGTTACGCAGGAACGCTGTTCTGCCCTGTGTCTTGGTCCTGGCTACCGAAGCTGGGATTACTCAGAACCTACTTCCTTGCCCCATCTTCCTACCCAAGGGGGCCTCTGAGCCTCCCTCTGTGCCTTGGGCCCCAAAGCCCCACATATAGTATGAATAGAGTAAATTGGCTTCCTGGTGGAGAGAGAGGGAAAGGCCCTTAAACCCCAGGGCCATGTCTGAATTCACCATACCCACTATATCTGCAGTATTTTTCTACCTGCATCCAGAGCTGAGGCCCAGCAAGAGCCCCTGCTCCAGTGGGGCGCCTCAAGCCAGCCGCAGCCTGGTGTCATCAGCCACAGGACAGTTCTCACTGCCTGATCCTCGATCCCTGTCATCTCGCCCCTGCCATGGTCTCCAGCTCATCCCACCCCTGAACTACGTGTCTTCCCTCTCCCAGGAGCTCATGCCAGGTGCTGCTCTGAGGTCTGGGCAATAGGCTGGGCCTAGCCCCAGAAGCAGGGCAGCTCCTGCCTGCTCCTTCACTTTTGTAAGGCCAACCCTTTTCCAGAGTAGTGTTAACTCCTGGTGCTTTGTACTACTGGTCCAGCTGCCTTGGGCTCCTTTTCTATATTAATAAAGAAATGAGTAAAAACTGCACTGGTGATATTCATATTGTGCCACAGAGTGCTTGGTGGCACTGACTTCACAGAAGTCCATGTGGTGCCTGAGTCAAAGAGGTGAGTCCTGAGAGGTCCCTAATTACACGTCATCCCCTCTTCCAGTTAGGGCCCCCTGTGCCTTCCAGATCAGCATGGACCATCCTGGCCAACCTCTTGTGATGCAAGGGGAGTTGATCCTGAGGAGGGGTGGTTCAGCCCGGGTTCACAGCAGAAGTGCATGCTCCCTTCTGTGCAGGTTCAGTGGGCCTGTGCTCAGAGTAACTCCTGCTCATCCTCTGGGTCTCAGCTGAAATATTCCTTAGGCAGAGAAGCCCTCCCCCGATTCCCCAGACAAGACCTGAGCCTCATATGCTGTGTCACCAAGGCACACCCTCTGCCCCTTTTTGTAAAACTTACGCTAACTCATTTATTGACCATCTTTCCTCCCTCAGTATAAACTACTTAAGGCCAAGGAGCATTTCAGGCACTTAGTTCAGGAGTAAATGTTTATTTTGATCGAGAAGAAGTATGCGAAGTGTTCAACTCACTGTTGATGCCTACTCTGCTGTCTGAGCTGACATAGGTCTAGAATTCCAGCTCTAAATGGCATGTGATAGGTACTGCAAATGTACAAACAACAAATGAATGGATAGACAGAGTACCTCCTGGGATAATTACAAAACTCTAATCCGCCCCAGGACTCTGTGTTTTCTCTCAAGATCCCCGTATGGAAGAGAGGGCAAGCTTTTAGAGCTTAATACATGCCAAGCACTAGGGCTATAATAATAAAGAAATCTGGTCCCTGACTTTATGGGAAATTCCAGTCTACTTGGAGAGACACAGATTGTTAAATAAACCAAGTGTGGTGGTGCATGCCTGTAATCCACTGCCATCCACTGCCTCAGGAGGCTGAGGCAGTAGGATTGCTGTGAGTCTGAGGCCAGCCTGGGCTACATAAGCAAGTTCAAGGCCAGCAAACACTATGTAGCAAGGCCCTGTCTCAAAAAAAAAACAAAAAAGCAAAAACATTAACAATAAATTAACAAAAATTTTCAGCTGAAAGATGCTACCCAGGAGAGGCCGGGACAGCCTGCTGCAGAAGTGACAGAGGCTCACCTGGGTGTACACAGGTTAAGGGGAGAAAGGAGAATCCCTGGAGAGGCTGGGCGTGGTGGTGCACACCTGTAATTCCAGCACTCAGGAGGCTGAGGCAGGAAGATTGTTGCGTGTTCAAGACTAGCCTGGGCTACAAAGTAAGCTCAAGGCCAGCCTGAACTGCATAGCGAGACCCTGTCTCAAAAAGACAAAAAAAAAAGAGAGAGAACCCCTGGAGAAAACAGCAACCGACCACGGAAGCCCCGAAGGGAGAGCAGCTCTGAGACAAAGGGAGAGCAGCTCTGGGATGAAGGGAGAGCAGCTCTGGGACGGGTCTGGGGAGGACGGCAGGTCAGTTCAGGCTGCCCCTGTGGCCAAAAGGCAAGGGAGAGAACTGCGCTGTGGGTACGCGAAGCATGACGATCAAATTGAGACTGAATGGCCCCTGTGGCTGCTCTGGCCCACAACCTGAGGGGGACAGTACCTTCCTGAAGGAGAACTTTGAGGCTACACAGTGACCCCAGCCAGAAATGCGGGTAGTTTGGACCTGACTAGTGGCTGGTGGACACAGAGGAGAAAAATGCGAAAGATGCTTGGGAGCAAAATCAAAGGGTCACTGCTACTCTCCTGAAGAATGGCCCAAATGAGGCAGTGCAGTAGTTATCAAACCTACCGGCTAAAAAAAAAAAAAACCCACAGTGGTTCTCTGTTCTGTTTTTGTTTTGTATTTGAGTATTAGAGATTAAACCCAGGACCTTCACACTGAGGTATATCACCAACCCCCCTCCGTTCTTTTGTTTTTTTGGAGACAAGGTCTCCTTAAGACTAAGCTCTCTCCTGTCATTCTCCTTCCTCAGCCTCCCAGAGTTGTGAGATTACAGGCATGTGCCACTATGCCCAGCCTAGGGCGTGTTTATTTAAAATATAAATTCCTGAGTGTATTCAGTAAATCTGGCTTAAATCTGCATTTAAATGCATTCTAAAGGGGGTCCTGATGGCCAGGGTCTGTAGGCACTGATCTAAGAGACTGTATGTCTCTCTAATCCTCAACCTGCAAATCTTAGGGAGAACTAGGGCTTGTGCCCAAGGGTCATCCTGAATACTCTGGGTCGCTTCTCTGTGGGAGGCACACCACATGCTGATTTTCCCAGACGCAACAGGATGCAAATACGCTCCCCAGGAGCAGGTGCGAACATCTGAGGAAGGTCACTCGGAGTGTGTGTGCTCAGTCACTGGGTCCGCAAGCTGGACACGGGCCACTGTGCAAGTACAAAGACACACACGCTCCACCTAACAGGCATTCCAAACGTTCCCGTGGCTGGGACACAGAATCAGGCTGAACATACCGGCCACTTGGCACCATTCCTGGCGGACTCTAAGGGTTTATGGTGAGAATTTAAGCTACAAGGAGTCTCCTCAAAGGCCTACTGTCTTACTTTCTCACTGATGGGACAAAATGAACAACATCCCCAACTTAAAGGAGGAGAGGTTCTTTTTGGCCCACTTTCTGTCCATGCTCAGCTGGCTTCAAAGCAGAAACAATGGCAGAGGAGGAGCCAGGCAGCAGAGGAAAGGAAGGAGCCAGGGACAAGAATGTACCCCCTCAGGGTCCGGCCCCACAGCCTGGCAGGAAGTTCAGCTACTGAACTCCTCAGTGGCGAGCCCCTGAACCCACTGAGAACAGCGCCCCTGATCCAGGCGCACAATCTGGTCCATGTGACTTTTGGGCCACTTGAGGTCTAAACCACAACACCTAGTAATGTAATTTTTTTTTTTATTTTAAAGAGAATAAAAAATTTTTAAAAGACATTAAAAACAATACATAAGTTAAGATGGTAAGAATTGAACAATGGTTGTGATATTGCATATTATTGTCTTCAAATTAGTTGTTCAGATTACCAGATATAAGCAGGCAAAATTGGCCAAAAACATTAAAAAGAAGAAAAAAATTTAAGCATTAACTGTTCCTTGCACTAGACCAGTAGGAAGTCCCAGCTCTCCTGTCACTTAGTAATTTAAGAGGAGAGAGAGATCCGGGGAAGATGGCGACCGGGTGAGCAGCAAGGGAGCGAACCTCCTTATTAAACACCACCAGCTCGAGACAGACTTGGTGAGTGTGAATGCCGGAACCTCGGCTGGGAAGTTTAAACTGGGCGTATTTCTCTGAGATGCCGGGGGAGATGTGGTAGGGCGGACCAGGCTGCCGGGGCGAGACGTGGGAAAGTCACAGACGCTGGGAGCCGGGGACGATCCCCGCGGGGAAGAAGCGGGGATCGGTCCAGGCGCAGTGGGAGCGCGGCCGCCTCGGTCCCGCCTCCCGAGACGGTGCAACCCCCCCGGCGACTCCCGACAGAGATCGGCTTGCTAGCGGCGGAGACGCCCGGCAATCCCACGTTTCGCGCGTGTCGGGCGAGCCGCGTGGAGGGCCCCAAACGCAGCCGGGAGCGGAAAAATTTGCGGGGCCCTAGCGCCCTGAGAGCACGGACGCCTTGATTCCTCCCGCTTCCCTAGCCGGCGCAGCCCCCCGGTGACCCCCGACAGAGATCGGCTTGGTGGCGGCGGAGACGCCCGGCGGTCCCATGTTTCGCGCGTGTCGGGCGAGCCGCGCGGAGGGCCCCAAAAGCCGCCGGAAGAGGAGAGAGGAATTTGCTGGGTCCTAGCGCCCTGAGAGCGCGGACCCC
>PVLD010002105.1:0-175981 GCA_004027595.1 Dinomys branickii
TCCTTCTCTTTGGGAGAATGTCCCTTAAGCTTTCTGCTGAGAGTTCCGCTTAAAAGGCTGTACAGATATTGGTTAGATACTCCCTACCTAGTGACCTGGGTGAGGTGTGTAAGACTGCTCCCCCACCCTCCCAGGGTTCCCTGCAGGTATAGGGATGGATCTCCTCCCCCACTTGGTGATCTGGTCGCGAGCGCCGATAGCTCACCAGTTATTGGAGTACCTGCAGGCATGAAGGTTCCAAGGTGCCAGTCTATCCTTTGGGGCTTTCTGCGCGGCTCGCCTGATGCGCACGAAACGTGAGACCGCTGGGCGTTGCCGCCGCCAGAGGGCCGATCTCTGTCGGGAGTCGCCGGAGAGCTGCGCCGGGTCGGGGGGGGCGGGAGGGATCGAGCTGTCTGTATTCTCGGGGCGCCAGGACCCAGCAAATCCCTCTCTCCCGCACGGCTTGCCCGACACGCGCGAAACGTGGGATTGCCGGGCGTCTCCGCCGCTAACAAGCCGATCTCTGTCGGGAGTCGCCGGGGGGCTGCGCCGGCTCAGGAGGTGGGAAGGATCGAGGCGTCCGTGCTCTCAGGGCGCTAGGGCCCAGCAAATCCTTCTCTCCACTTCCGTCGGCGTTTGTGGCCCTCCACGCGGCTCGCCCGACACGCGCGAAACGTGGGATTGCCGGGCGTCTCCGCCGCTAGCAAGCCGATCTCTGTCGGGAGCCGCCGGGGGGCTGCACCGGCTCGGGAGGCGGGAGGGCCCGAGGCGGCCGCGCTCCCACTGCGCTTGGACCGATCCCAGCTTCTTCCCCCATAAATTACTTTTCAAAAGAGCTGATATACTTACCTGGCAGGGGAGATACCATGATCACAAAGGGGTTGATATATTTATAAATTTATGATATGTACATATATATGCATGCACATTTATCCATATGTATGTTTATATATTCCACCAAAAATGTATACACACTTCAGGAGAAGAAAAACTTGTATAAATATTTTAATACTGAATTTATTGAGACAGCATGGGATTAATACAAGGTACGTTTGGCCTCTACAACTATAACAGATTCTCGGGCTGGAGGTACAGCTCAGTGGGGTAAGTGCTTGCCGCTAAGCACTAAGGCCCTGAGTTCGATCCCCGGTCCCGAAAACAAAAACAAAACAAAACAAAAAAACAGATTCTCAAACTGACAGCTATTAGCTTCCAAACTTTTACCAGTATGGCAAACTGCTTCTTGGGTAACTTTGGCCAAAGAGTCCAAATGTCCCATTTTAATACCTGCAGACTTTTATTGTATGGGTTACTTTAAGGGATGTCACATGTCACAGAAAAACCAACTACACTGGCAGCCCTTAGAGAAGAAATTGAAAATGCATGTGCAAAAATCTCCATGGACACTTTGACCAAGGTTACCCAAGCCATAGTTCCCTGTACTAATAACTGTCTGGAAGTTCATGGCCACCACTTTGAGCACCTCTTGTAATTACAGAGACCAACAGTAACTTGTACTAATCTCAGGACATCTCAATAAATTTAGTATTAAAATATTTTAAAATACTTATATAAATTTTTGTTTTCCTGAAGTGTGTATGCATTTTTGGTTGACTGTGTGTATGATGTCTGTTTGTCTGTCTGTCTGTCTGTCTATCTATCTATCTACTTACCTATCTAATCTGTATGATTAGAAATGTGGGCAGAGAAGTGCCAGCCAGATTCCACAGGGCCTTGTTTTACTTCAGGGGAACATTGGAGATTTTGGTGTGGGAAAGGGATAAGATCTTATTTACATGGTTAAAATGTCACTTTTTGCTTCTTGATCCTATTAGGAAAATTATTCCTAAAGTTGCTATTCTCTTGGCTGTGGTTTGTGATCGAGTGAATCCATTGAATGTTGCCTTTGGT
Source organism: Dinomys branickii (assembly GCA_004027595.1). Lineage (NCBI taxonomy): Eukaryota > Metazoa > Chordata > Mammalia > Rodentia > Dinomyidae > Dinomys > Dinomys branickii. Next base: position 1,894 of record PVLD010002105.1, read on the forward strand.
ACGTTCCAGGACACTGATGCTTATTAAATGCTCATGCATCAAAGTTCAGCTCAGGACAGCATCAGGCCAGGAGATCTGCCAGGGCCACCTCCTGTTTGCTGTGATGGTTGTCTAAGATGATTATGCCATGTGCCAATGCTTAATGTAGTTTCATGAGCAATGTACAGAAAATCACATGGCAGGGCGTCCAACCAGAACTCCAGCCAGTGTGACCCCTGCCATTTGTCTCTTTGTTGGGCCCTGAAGGGGAAGAGGAAATCTGTCCCCATGGGAGCAGTTCCTGGAATCAGGGTACTGCCTAGTGTAGAGCAGCCCCACCCCTTAGGGCCTACATTCCTCTTACTCCTTGTGAGTCTCAGAGACTCCTGGGTCCATACTAATGAATATTAGCAGTCATTCTCAGAATGAACAAATGCTTCTAAAGAAACGTTTAGTATGTGTGTAAATAGAATCTTAGCTTTTGTATGTGAAATTTGGCAGCTAACAGCAAGTTGGGAAGCAAACATCTCATTGTGCAGTTAACCTGTCTCATTGCATCATTTGTTGGCAATCAGGGATGACATTTATTCTGGGAACCGGCCATATGTTTTTGAGAAGATAAGGACTCTTCCTCCAGATATATTAGTGGCAATGAGATCATGACATGAGAAGCTGGGGTTTTGGTATTAAACCTAGCATCCTTAGTTTAGGTCACTGTTTGGACACTCAGATGCCTTCAGGGCCATAATGATAAGAAAACTATGTAGCTTTTTTTATTAAGGCAGAAGTGAGCTGTGGATACCTAAGTGGCTGTGGCTCAAGTGTATTTAAATTTAAAAACTGTAAATGTTAATTAAACTTAACTCAAGCAGCAGATCCATTGGCATCCAATTTTTAAGCCAGACAATGGATGAAGATAACTTTTATCATAGGACTATTTTTCAGAAATTTCATGCTCCAAGCCTCCACTCTCATTTAGTGTAAACTAAGGCAATTCTCTGACAGGGATGTTGACTTATTTTTATTATAAGTAAAAATCTCTCCTGATCTCTATATGGTCTCTAGATGGTGACAGACCATGGTAATGATGAAATTCAATGTTTTTCATGCACCAGCCACTGGATTAAATGCTTAATATCAATTTATATGCTTACTTCTAATCCCCATGAAATGCATACCACTAGAATCTTGAATTCAACTGAGGAAGTAACTGAGAATTAGAGTCAGTAACTGTGTGCCCGAGGTCACCCAGTTCTGTAGCACAGTTGCTCTGTCCTGCCATGTAATATCCTCTATGTTTCAGGAATTCCCTCAACAGATGGCAAGCAGGTGCCAACACTATGCAGTAAAACAAATCTCTACAGAAAAACTGGCATTTAAAAAACACCTAGTGTCCACTATTAGGTTCTTTTGTAGGCTTTAGAATAATATCCCAAGCATTTACATGCATTTTGGTTCAAAATTTCCATGTGTGCCCATGGAAATAAACATTTATTAAAATGTGCTTTTCAGGATGGTAAGACCAGTAAAAGACAATAAAATGAGAAGCATTGTGTAGTTTGCTTTTGTTGCTGCAACTGAATACTACAGCCTGGGTAAGTTTTAAAGAACAGAGGTTTGTTTTGCTCAGAGTTCTGGAAAAGTCTACCAGCGTGGGGCTTGTCTGCTCTCCCCCTTTTGGCCCCACCTTCATGACCCCGTCTAATCTTAGTCACGCCCCCACAGGCCTCACTGCTATGCACAATTGGCAAGTGAATTCTGAGAAAGTCAGCCCAGAGAGGACAGAACAAGGATTCCGTTCCTACCACTAACCCTGTGCCTTCGAGATGTTGGTCTAAAACAGGTTAGCAAACTACAGCGCGTGGTCCAACTCAGGCAGCTGTCTACTTTGTAAATAGAGTTTTAAGGAAACAGCCACATTCATGCATTACAGAGTATCTGTGGCTGCTTCCACATCATGACGAGAGTTGAAAAGTTGTGATCTAGCCAAAAATACTCTCTGACCCTTGGCAAAAAATTTATCAACTTTTAGGTATTAAAAAAATGAACAATATAAATATAGCACATACAAGGCATGATAGAAAAATATGGCAAATATTTACATTTTGAAAATTTTAAACAGGAAAAGACATTAATTCCCATTAAAATACACCCTTTGCTTTGAACACACTTATTCCATTGCTTTTGCCATTTTCTGTAGCAGTTCTGGAAGTCCTCTTTCATGCATGTCTTTAGTTGCTTTGTTGTGGCTGCCTCAATGTTTTGAATTGATTAGCAGGGTTTACCCTTCATGCTCATCTTGACTTTGGGAAAGACCTGGAAGTCACAGAGTGACAAATCTGGTGAATAAGGACAAACCATGTTTTATGAGCCTGCCTTCTTCACTTGGCAGCAGTATTCACCATATATTTTTTAATCATTCCTCTTAAAGAAACTCATGAAAGAGGATTTTCAGAACTACCTCAGAAAATGACAGAAGCAATGGGATAAGTGTGTTTGAAGCAGGGGAGAGTATTTTGAGGGTGATTCATGGTGTCTTTTACTGTAAAAATTCTGTTTAAATATTCACTGTATACTTTGATAACACCTTGTGTATCGTTTCAGCCAAATCTACCATCTCCTCTTCTGCATTTCTTCAGTACTGGACTAAGACAAATACATTTTTTCATGAAATTCCTACCCTGTCCTCTGAAATGGCTAAGCCCTTGTTGTCTTTGTGCTGGGTAGAGTGAAACATACTTACAGGACGCGAGTCTTTTGCTCAGGTTCAGAGTGGTTTGGAAGAAACACTAAGTAATAATGATACCTGTAGTCGCAAGAGTTCACTGATCCCGAGTGCTTAAACACAGTGTGTGGGCTTTGCAGGACTTTGGTGGTCATTACAGTTAATATGCTGGCTGGTCATGAGGAACCCTGGGCCTCTGTGAAGAAATTGCCCGACATCATACAACCTCTGCAGGCCCTGAAGGGCGTGGTTTTCATGACTGTGTATCTCTATAGCATCTTGAGTGACAGCTGAGCCTTAGGGACTTCCTTAGGGGAAGTGCTGGAGCTAAAACAATGGGCATGGCTGATGTGAGAGTGTGTCTTGTGGCCACAAAGGAAGGGGAAGTAGGGGTCTGGAGAACCTCTGTGCTGAAGGTCATCTGTCAAGGCTGAAGTCTCCCTTGAACCCTTCCTACCCACACTGCTCCTGGCATACTGGATCCATGGTGGCCAGCAGTGTCCCGCATCAGCCTGTTCCGCCCAGTTAGGTGACCTCCAGGTAAATTTGGGTTCTAACAGCTGAACATCAGCACCAGCCAAATCTACCATCTCCTCTTCTGCATTTCTGCTCCCCCAGGTGATTCTTCTGTAAATGAATGAGAACCACGTGGGGGATGTGGGAAAAATATTTCCCCCACAGGAGAATCCAAGGAGACACACATAGGGTTTTGTGGCCAGGAAAGGCAGAGTTGGGCAACCAGGCTGTGCTTTTGAAGATGGGAATGTGATGAAGGGCTATTGTTTTAAAACGGAGAATGGACATGTTGGAAGGAGATTGGGGAAGACAGGGAGGAAGTGGCTGGGTTCCATCGAGTATGAGCACAGTGCATATGTGGGAGGCTAAATAACAAATAAAAGATGCCGTGTCTTATGGGGCAAACCTGGAACTGTGCTCCCTTCCATGGCAGGGGCATCTTGCGCATATGGTTATGACAATGAATATTACAATGGGGAGATCCTCCTGAAAGTCCTGGACTATCTGCTCAAATAAAGGCAGATGACTTTTCTGCCTCAATTACAGAAAATCTGCAAGGTACAGAATGGCAGCAGGCCTGAGAGAGTGACAGAGAACACCACTGTTGCTGGCTTTACAAAGTAGGAAGGGGCCACCTGCTCAGATGTAAAGTGGCTTCTAGCAGCAAGGAAAGGGGGACCCAAGCTTCAAAGACATGAATTCAACAACTGGAAAAAGCAAGGAACAGATTCTCCCCCACAGAAGCGCACAAACAGCCCTGTCCTCCCCGGTTTGTACCCTAGTGAGACATGTATTGTGTTTCTGATCTACAGTATCATAAGGTAGTATTTTTGTGTTATTTTTCAGCCCCTAAGTTTGTGGCTATATATTACAGCAGCAATAGATAACTAATACATCTCATTAAACAAAATATACCGCTTAGAAAGCGGTCCAGGTGAGAGGAATTATGGGAGGCAGATGGCAGAAGGGTAGCTCCATTTGAGCCCCCTGGGAAGAACAGGTCTATCCGTTTCTGAAACATCTAATCTGAAAATAGGTTCCGGCAGTCTCCAGACATGTTCCCTTCTGGCATACATATATATTTTTCCTGCCTAATCTCTGCCTAAGCCCTAAAACAGGAAACAGGAAAGAAGCTGAGAGGAGATGCTACCGAGGGAGCTTTCCTTGACTTGCTTTCCAAATGGGTGGAAAGCACAGGGGTCACTCACACTGCGGCTTGGACAATTTCTAGTTTTAGGCATCCAGTTTTTCTACTGAAGTAGTGAGAGCCCAGGAACAGGTGGCAGACTATTCTGGCCTGTGGTACAATTCAAGCATCTCCATTTCACAGAAGGGTAGCTTCAGCCACTAAGCCCCTGGGTGCACCTTCTGCTTTGTCCAGAGATTCCGGAGCAGGGCTGGAGGGAGGTAATGGGTGTCCAAGGCAGCTTCCCTGTGCCTTTAGATTCCGGCTTTCCTCTCCTCTCTAGTCCTCTAGAGTTATTCTTGGAATCATTGCCTTTGTCTCTTTCTGCCCTGTGTTTATCATACAGCATTCCTTTTCCAAGAGAGGAATAAAGGGATTGTTTAATTTGTGAGAATATAATGCCATAATAGTATATTCTTTTGCTTGAAATGTATTCTTAAGTATTACCTTGGTCTGTACTTTAATTGAATTGGATAGAGACAGCACAGTGCAATTGTTAAGGTTAACGACCCAATGATTTACAAGACAAGGCACATTTACTGGCAAATAGATTTTTGTAATTGTTCTGCTCCACAGTGAAAATAGTGGTTTGTGCATTGATTTGCTATGTCCTGGAGCAGGACTTACCCAGAGAGGATGGCGCCCACAGTCCTGTGGAGGCTGCATGGGAGCTTGCCTAGGATCAATGAGATTAGCACATCCCACAAGCTTTTCTTGCTAAGAGTAATTTGGCTCAGGACCCTCAGGTGCCCTCAGGAGGGGTGAGTAATGTTTTCAAAATGAAGATAGCTCAGAGTGCTGCAAGGTGTCAGAATTTTTTCAAAAAGATATAAACTCCACAAAACTAATATAGATTTATTTTTATTGTGATATGATTAACAAAATTGCGTGTATTTAGGAAGTACAATGTGATGTTTTGGTGTAGTCTACATTATGAAATAATTACCCCAATCTGACTAATTAGTTTACCTATCACCTCACATAGGTGCAATTTGTGTGTGTGTGTGTGTGTGTGTGTGTGTGTGGTGTGAGGACACTTGGGATCACTTTTGCAGATTTCAATACATTATTATCAGCTTTCATCCTCATGCTGTGTACTGTATTAGATCTCCAGTAGCAATTTGTCTTACAACTGTGGGTTTGTAACCTTTGTACTTTATTTTATCTGACACATAAGAATCGTACATATTCACATGGTGCCATGTGATGCTTTGATACATGTATACCCTGTACAATATTCAAATGAGTCTAAGCATATCTATGTCCTCACATATTTGTAACTTCTTTGTAGTGAAAACATTCAATATCTTTTTATTAGCTTTTTTGAAATATACACTACATTATCCATTATCCTACTGTGCAGCAGAATGCCAGAACTTATTTCTCCTATCTAGCTGTGAAAGTTCACACCCATTAATCAGTCTCTTCCCTTGCCTCATACCTGCAGCACTCCGTGACAGCCACTTTGTTCTCTGTAACTAGGAGTTCACTTTTAACAGATTCTGTGTGTGGAACTGTGCAGTATTCGCCATTCTGCATGTGCTTACTTTACCTAGTGTAATCGGTCCCCCAGATTCTTCTATGTTGTTGCACATGGCAGAATTTCCTTTTAGGAAGCTAACTAGTATCCCGTTGTGTATATGTGTTGCAGGTTCTTACATGTTCACTTTTCGATATACTTAGACTGTTTCTATCACTTGGCAGCTGTGTAAAATGCTCCATTGAACATGGGAGTGCAGATACCAATAGAGGTTTATTTTTTATTTTAGTGTAAGAAAGATGATCCATTCCACTGAGGATACATTTTCTGTAGGATTCAGTTAGGTGGTGTTTAGGGAATGGGATGATAAAACTGAGGAAACAGTTTGACCTCTTTAAAAAATCTTCCGTTTTAGCTCAGGAAGTAGAAGATCCAATTGTCAGGGACACTAAATTCCCTTTCTCCATGCCTCTTTCTCAATGTATGTAGACTGAGAGCTGCAGAATCGTCTGGCAGCCTGGCCACTCCAAAACATCTCTTCCTAAGTACGTGCTTTCTTGTTCTTTTTGGTAGATCTCCAAACATATTGGCAAGAGGCTCCACATTTCCTTTCAAGAGCATCTCCAGTGACCACTCGTTAACTGTGACAAGAGCTGGACTGCAAAAAGCAGAGGCTTGGACACGGATGCCTTGAGAGTAAGTGGGCCAGGAGGGGCTGCCATGGGCTTCCCAGAGAAAGTGTCTGCGGTGAGCCAGACACAAGAACAGGGTGTCTGCGACCGTTTTCCAAGGCGGTTATATCATGTGTTCATAGAGCACATATTTCAGGATACGAGACAGAGGAATTTGAGTGATATTGCAGAGAAAGGACCAGCACAACATTATCCTGTTGAGAAAGGTCATTAAAAAGAAAAACGAAAGCAATTTTCCCAGCTGAATGTAATAAAACTCACAGAGTTACACTTTGTCTTTTAAAAACTCTAGTTATGAAATGTCATACTCTCAAGTCCAGATATGCAATGCGTATTTACAGATGAGATTGGGAAAAGTAAGTGCCTGTGAACCCACTTCCCAGGCAAAACATAAAGCAGGATGATGCATTCATTCCCTAGTCCCTCCTTGGTCGGAGGGTGGTCTGAATTTTGTGCCATCATCCCTTTTTAAGAGGTATGATCTCTCTATCTCTGAAACTGTTGAGCTGTGTGTAGCACCCATTCATTCCTTTTTTATTTTTAAAGCCATCTCTCATAGTTTTTGTCATATACATGTACCACAGCTGGCTTACCCAGGTTGCTGTTACTGGATATTTGGATCAGGTCCAGATGCTGGTATCACAGATGACACTGTAGGATGCATTGCCCTGCATGTCTCTCGTCTAGGTGCGAGTCTGCCACTTCACAGGCTGCGCAGTTCTGTTCAGCCTCGCGCCAAGTTGTTTTCTAAAGTGGTGATACCAATTTGCTGGCCCTGGAGAATTCAATGAGTGGATATTCCCATGGCTGCCCTTTTTCTCAGTATGAGATACTGTTGGACTTCTTATATTTTGCCTGTTTGATGGTTTTAAGGATGTTCCAAGGCAGTTTGAGTTTGTAATTACTTCAGATTGCTTATGAAGTTTAGCACCTTCTCCTGTTGGCTATTTATGTTTCTTCTCTGGGATGCTATTTCATGACATTTCCTATTTTTTCTGTTGAGTTTTTTGCTTAGTTATTAACTCAGAGGAGCCACTTATATTGTGTATTAGTGCTGTCCAAAAGAAATACAATGCAAGCTACATATATAATTTAAATATTTTAGTAGCCATGTTAAGAGAGTACAGTGAAACTGGGAAAGCTGGTTTTAATAATTCATTATTTTATTTCACTAAATTTATAATATTTATACTAGACATATGTAAATGTTACCCTCGTAGAATTGTTAATGAAGACTTTAAAATACCATGTGTATCGTGCACTCATGGAGAATTTCATTTGTGCTAGCCATACTTCACTGGGCACCAGCCACAGGTGCCTCTGGAATACAGTATTGCACAATTCTCAGGGCTTCTCCTCTGACAGTGATATTTTCTTTTAACCTATAGCTATGTTTTCACTTTTTTTGTTTTGGTCTGTTTTCTTTTTGTGAACAGGAGGGGCCCTTCAGTTGAACAAAATCTCATTTTATAAACATTCCGTGACGCTCTTTTGCCTCTTAAGTTTTGTGTGTTTAATGTTGACTTAGACCATTTCTGTTGCTATAACTAAACACCTCAGACTGGATAATTTATAAAGAACAGAGGTTTATTTAGCTCATGATTCTGGAGGCTTGGAAGACTCAAAGCATGGCACTGGCATCTGTTTGGCACTTGGTGAGGGCCTTGTACTATGTTATGGCAGAGGGCTTCTCAGGGTTAAAAGGAGAGAGGCTTTGGTTTTGTAGCAAAGCCACTCCCTGGATGACCCATTAATCCACATGAGGACTAAACCCTCATGACCCAATCTCTTCCCAAAGTTTCTGCCTTCAAGTAGCACTGACATATAAGTTGAGGAATTAGCTCTCTAATCTGTGAAACAGAGGGGCACATTTAAACCAGGTCAGAGGTAAGGATCCCATTTCAACCTTACACATAGAGGAGCAATCAACTCTGTATGGAAACAGTCCTTTTTGTCCATTTTGAGGTGCACAGGCTGGTTTCTAACTCCAGAGCTGAAGAGGTCTTCTGGCCTTAGCTTCTGCAATAGCTGTGACCACAGAATCATGCCACTGGTCCTAGTACACCAGCTAAATCTGAATCTTAGAAAAAGAGTGAATCATTTTTTAAGGTATAAATATGTTCCAAATATTTTATGGAATGTATTTATACTGTAAACCACTCATTTCTTTGAAATTCAAACTGGGTTTCCTCTGTTTTCGTTTACTGTATCTGGCAACCTCAGGTAGGCGACACTGTTGTTACTTCTTTGAACTGGGATGGGGCTCTAGTGTGCTATGGCAAGCCTTGCCCCTAGGTGGCTTGTGGTCCTCCTCTTTTTGTGACAGCTGTGCAAATGGAGACCTGTGGGCTAGAGTGGCTAGGTATCTAATTGAATGATTCTTGATTTTGTATTTTTTTTCTAATACTTCTGAAGGTATAAAAATAGCCAACTCTTCCTTGTCTTCTTTACCCAGGAAAAGTAGGGACCTTTACTACATTGAGCCCAAGCCTTTGCTGAGTGGTGATCTTATGCAGGTCTTACGGCAGGCCTGGCTTCCAAGGTGTGCTTCTGGTCATCCAGTGAGTTAACTCAGGTCTCAAATGCTCAGGATTCTACAAAGTATCATTCTAGTCCAGAGTCGAAGGCCATGAGGGCAAGCGGCTTGCCACTGAGGGCCTTTGTTGAAATGGCAGAATTGCCAAAACCTTCGGTTACCATACTGATAGAAACCAGACAGAAATCTTCAGATTATGAAAAAAATAATAATAAAGGGGGGGGTTATTATCTCAGCAGCATAGTTGCCTGCCTGGCAAGCATGAGGTCATAAATTCTATTCCTGGTACCTAAATAAATACATAAATAAATAAAGTCAAAAATAAAAAGGATAAAAAAATGTTGAAGAGAAGAAGATGGTAACTGAGAAGGAGAGCGATTGTCACTTCCTGGCATCTGCAGTGGCGCCAGGACCCAAAGGCAGAGGGTCTTTTAATGCAGAGAAGAAGAAAGCATCCTCTGGGAGATACAAGTTGTATAACAAGGCTACATATCAGAATATTTTTTCTAAAATGAGGGCTCTTTGACTGAGAAAACACTCCCACAGGCCTCTTAGATTGATGAAGAATCCCATCGCTACAGTCATTTAAAACCAGAACTGAACAAAGCAATGGAAAATGAACTGGGGAGAGCTCTCCCCTGGTATCTTTGGGGAAGGACTGGATAATCTGATAGGTCCTTCTTTCTCTCAATGCCTGTGAATCACTGGCTCATTTAAAAACATGACGGTTAAAGCTCTCAGGAAATCAGAACTTGAGAATTTAATTGAAAGTAATTTTATACAAGTGAAGCATGGTCTAGAAATTTCATTGTATTTTTTTTCAAACATCCAGGATAAGAGGGGAAAGCAGTCTCAAAATCCTTAATAGGCAAAAGCTTTTTTTCCAACCCCGATAAGCTGTTACTATTCCTAACCTCTAGTTTCAAATTATTTTCGTGTGACACTTGGATGATTATGTCTATTTGACTTCATTTTTCTAACTAAATAGTCTTTTCAGGAAATAGATCTCCTGACTTACACCAAAGCTCTAAATAAACATCCAAAGTACCTATGCACTGTAAAAATATCTCCTCTATGGTACTGGTTCAAGGCATGAAAATTTCCCTCCTGGTGCTAGATGCCAAGCCTCGATGACCTTCCCAAGTTTTCTGCTGCAAATCTGAAAAACAAACCCAGCTGTTCTGGAGAGCCATCAGGCACAGGCATACATTAGATAAATGTTCATGTTTTTGTTTCATTGCAGAGGCCTCACAAGAGATGAATTACATAAGCTCTACCTGTTAACAGGCCTTCATGGCTGTTGCATTATTTTCTTATGTCAATTCTAATATACCTGGTAATAGATTTTTCTGAAGGTAATTTTGGTAGCAGGTATTATCTTTTTGCTTTGCATCTTGCTTTCCCTCTAAGTAATGAATTGCTTAATACTATTGATTCTACCCTCTGCCCCCCAACTTGCTCCCTCCGTGCGTGCCTATCTCTGTGGTCCCATTGTCCCTACTGAGTGGCCTCCCACCTCCTTTCCCCTGCTGTCCATGGTATGTGCTGCAGCTACATTAAGCAGCCCAAAACACAGCCTTGATCCTATCACCCTGTTGCTCAAGCACTGTCAATAGCTCAGTTCTCTGTGACGCTTTCCCAAGTAGTAGTCATGCCTCCTTCATTATCTTTGCTGTTTTTCTCTTTCATCTGGCTGTTGTTTGCTTCATGTTTATCTGTAAATGGACTCCCTCTTTTAACTGAAATATGTCCTAAAAGAAAACTTTACCTCTAAGTAAATGGAAAACCAGTACCATCTATCATAATACAAGCCAACTCTAAAAATAAAAGCATGAGAGCACACCAAAAATATTACTTTCTAGCTAGATAGTTTCACCCTAGGCTCTAAGCTGGGGGCTCGGCACTCCTACTTTTACAGAGCTGGGTGAATTTTCAGTTGTCTTTCCTCCCTCCCTCCAGATCCCTGTCCTTCTCTTCTCCTTTATCTCTCCCTATGGACAAATCAGTGGGTTCCCTTATCTCCTGGTTTCTAGCAGAGCTTCCTCTATGACAGCCCAGCCCAGCCCAGCCCAGCCCAGCCCAGCCCAGGGGAGTTCAGGGATGAAGGAAATGGTGGGTCCAGGGCTCTGTCTTCACACTGTCCTCCCTTGCAGTCACCTAAACCGAGAAATGTCCTGCACCAGAGAGGACTCTTCACTTTTGAGGGACTTGTTCCACAGGGCTCTAATGATGTTAGTGGGGCTTTGCTCACCTTGGGCCACTTGTAAAAGCCTCCAGCTGGACCTGACACCTCCAGCCTGCTTGTTCTCTGCGGGGAACTCTGCTCCCATCAGCGAACTCAGCTCAGGACTGAAGTTGTGATGGAAAGCACAGGAGAGGAGATAAGACAGGACAAGAAATTTACCAGGTCTGGGGACATCTCAAAACACCCTAGAATTTACTTGGGACACTTCAAGGACTCTGCCCACTGAGGTGCAAGGCTGCCAGACAACTCCGCCCACAGATGGTTTGTTAAAATTTTCCCGCCTAATGTCCTCTGTCTTCTCTCCATCCCTTATGAAAGGGACACACTTCTCTTTGTTCAGGGCAGGTGGTCTTACTGTGCTCTCTGCCCGTCTGCACCCAGGCATAATAAATTCCACGCGGGTTGCCTTCTCTGCTGGCTCCCTTCCTCCCCCTGTGGGTTGCATATGTTATATTTGGTGCAGAAACCCAGGATCAAGCTCGGGACCCTTACATGAGCCACTGTTCCTGCCCACACGCAGTCAGTAGTTTCTCTGTGACAACTTCCATATATTTGCCTTCTTTGTCAGTGTCTTACATGGTATGATTGAAAAACACAGTTAATGTATAATATTAAAAATTTACTACAGTAAAAAGACACATTGCCATCAGCCCCCATCAGAATCCTCTGCGTTTTTTAAAACACAAGTATTTCACCATTCCTGCCACTCTGTGAAGCAGCTCTGGAAGTTCTTTTTCATGTCGTTAGCTGCTTTCTCATGGTGGCCTTGATGTCCTAACCTGATAAAAATGCTACCTTTCATGGTCATTTTGCCTTTGGGGAAGAGCCGCAAGTTGCACGGTGCCAGGCTGGGTGAATAAAGTGCGTGAGGACACACTGCCATGCTTTTCCCAGCCTACTTCCCATTGGTCAGCACTTGGCAGCAGTAGTCACCTTATTTTTTAGTCACACCTTGTAAAGACCCTCACAAAAGAAGACTTCCAGAGATGCTTCAGAAAGACTCAAGAACAATGGGACAGGCATGATCAAAGGTGAGGATTTTGATGGTAACTAATATTAATTTGCTGTAAAAAGTTCTTGAAAACTGTAAACATTCACCATATGCTTTGAACTCCTGCAGAGACCCTGACTTATGTGGTTGTCATGTATCAGATGGCATAAATAAATAGACTCACGTTACCTGAGGCTATACTTGGCTTCATCCCAAACTTAGGGGCCTTGACTGACAGCTATTAAACCACTTGCACTATGTGTACGCTAGCATGTGCACACACATGTTCCCCACATATCTCCCTCCAGCTGGGGATGCCTCACTATGGGACAAACCCACAGCCAGGCTTCAGGTCAGTTCACCCTTCTTGTCTCTGCCTTCTACACAAGCTTGGATACAGCAAGTGAGCCTCAAGCCCCTCCCTATTCTTGCCCCATGATGCCCCGCTTTGGTCCGCAGCAAAACCATTTCTTTTACTGGATAGAACAATGCCCTTGTCCCCTCCATGAATGTGGTCACTGATCTAATGCTGTCTAGTCCATGAAGGGTTCCCTGCTATGTTTGGCACCCTCAATATTGTCTTGACTTCCCCAAACCACAGGTCTCACTCCAGTGGATCCTGCAGAGTTGCAGAGTGCCAGACTCCCTCAGCCCCTGACCAGACTTCTGTTTCCTTGCCTACAGGCCTACTGGCCTCTCAGACTCACCTTGGACACCCTTGGCCGGTCTGCTTCAGTTCATCATGCTTCAGCTTGTTTTATGTTTGTGCCTTATCTTCTGTGTTATACTGAAACCTCTATTCACTTATTTGTTTAAGAAGTAGTGATTAGAATCCATTAAAGTTTCATGTAGATGGTGGGCCCTGGATATATAATGGTATGTAAATTATGTGATCCCCGCCCCAGAGGCTTACAGCTAGAAGAAAACTCTGGAAACCCTTTGAGATTTAACACTTCAGGAGAGTCCCGAGCTCTGGAGCTCTGGAGTAGCTCTCGGTGATTTATTCTCCCTTCTTATCACGGTCTTTCTCTCACACATGATTGTGTAGAAGCTGCTAGTTTACCATTTGGAATTTACCCTAGAAAAAGGCAAATTCATACTCACTTGAGAGCATCTGGGTTCCAAATGACATTCAAAAGTCTCCAGGTGCCAGGGCTACGGTGCACACAAGCTTGAGGAAAGCAACAGTGAGCACACAAGGAACAGTGGGGAAGCCAGAAGGTTTCCTGAGCAAGTAGCAACTGCCACAGGCTGGGACAAGTCAGCTCAGGAAATTCATCTGCGCGTTCCACTAAGATCCTGTGCATGAAACATCTCGCACATTTTAGAGCTGAGCCAGGAACAGAGGATATGAACGTGGTCACACGCATTTAGTGTACTGAATCCACTTAGTGCTCATAATACCGCAGAGGCAATTTGGGGAGAGCAGCATATACAATCTATATTTTAAAAACATTCTTGCCCTTAGACAATTTCAATGAACACAACCTACTGACTCATCTTTTCCTCTTGATCAAAGAATGTAATTTATAACCTGGAGGACACTGTAGACTTAACTCCACCTTCTGTATTATTTTGTAAGTGCTACTGGAGGACAGAAATGGTTAGTCTGTGGGGTTGCTTTGGGTTATTTATTTTGGGCAACTGGACACACCTTCATTTTAAGATGAGCTGCTGAAGGACAAGGAACATCTTTAACTTGGCTAACAAGAGTGCCTTCCTCCATGGAACCCCCTGGGCTGCTTCTGTCCTGTCTCTGTAAGAGTGAAAGGCAATTTCTCTTGGTGAGTATCATACCCACCTCTGTGAACATCTACTTTGTGTGACCAGCATTGGACAGATAATGTATATTTTATTAACTCATTCTGATAAGAAACTTCTGAAGTGAGAACAATTTTTTCTTAAACCATGTAAGGAAGCTGAGGCCCAGAGAGGTCTTGACTTCCCCAAACCTTGAGTTCAAGTGCCCTGCTCAAGGATACCCAGCTAAGAAGTTATGGAGTCAGGATTCACATTCCAGTCTACCATGTGACTCTCAAGATCCTTCTGCTGCAGGATTTGATTAGCCTGATCTGACATGTCAGGGTCTGATCTCCTCTTAGCTGAAGTACTCCAATCCATTGCCATTTCAGGGTGACCAACATCCTAAAGATGTCTCGGGCACACTGCTTCACCTTGAAGGGGCATATGGATCACTAAAGGGAGATTTGATCACGGAGTCTTTACTGTGCAAGTAACAAGAATCCATCTTTAAAATGTCAGCCTGGCCCATGTCTGCTCAGCTGCTTACTAACCATGTCTCTCACCTGACAGGAAACTGCATGAGGCAGGAACCATAGCTGCAGTATTAATCCGCCTCTGTCTGATGCCCAGAAACAAGCACTTGATGAATGAATGAATTCTATCTGAAGTTCTGTCCTTTTTAATACATTGTCTCCCAGTTTTTATAATCCATTTATAGAGCTCTTCATAGACTACTAATAAATTCCTTTGGGGCATTGGAATCTGCAGTCATGGAATATGCCCAAGAAATGGCTTTAAAAAATCTTATTTGAGGTTATGGTTTTATATATTTCTGAGTAGCTGCACCTTGGTTTCTCTTCTGAGAATACACAACGTGGGATATCAGCATGTCTTTCCATTTGGATGCTTACGGACTCTGAGTTACAAGGAGGGTGGAGGTAGCAGGAGGAGAGCTGTAAGAAATCGCCCCCCTTGAAATTCAGACACTTCAGGTACCCAGGGCGTCAGTTCCTGATGTGGATTTTAACCACACACTTGGCATTTGCAAGTTGCTCATCTCTGTATGCAGATGCCATGGTGGCTATGAGTAGGGGCCCACCTCTAGGATTCAAAGCCAGCCCTGGGGCTTGCATGGCCACGAATGTGGATACACTTGCGTTTTGTTTTTATACCCCGATAACGTGGAAGCATGCTATCTGTTGTTTGGACCAACAGAGAGGACTGTGCCCCACTTGACCGCCTCCCTGCATACACCAAAGTACAGCAAGTGGGGAACAGAAAAAGGGCTCTGGAGAGCTCACATTCTACCAATACTTTTGACTTTTGCAAACCACTTTTATGAGGCTTCTCACATGCATGCATTACCTCTGTGGGTGTGAAGAGACGGTAGTGTAAGGGTCTGTGCACTTGCATGAAGCAGGGCTGAAAGTTGTCTGGCAGAGCGGTTGGAGTTAGAAGCCATGTCACCAAGCCACATTGGATTAAGGGATGTTGTTTATGGCCACCTGAGTTGGACTTCTCCCGGAGTCTTCTGTCAAGTACCAACCCTTCCTGCACAGTTTCCAGGTCCTCTCTTTCATGTGAACTTAAGCACCTCTGCTCTTAAAACATCTCTGTCTGAGATCAGGAGAATATTTCACAGGGCCAAGAGGTCCTCGTGTGGAAGTGGGTAAAACAGTTACTGGGATTCTTGGGTATGCAATGCAAGCCCAGGAAGGTGCAGATTACAGGCAGAGGGAAGAGAGGCTGTTGCCGTCTTCCAGTCACTGAAATGTAGGAGTGGGCAGGACCATACATGTCATTAGAAAGGCTTAGTGTTTTTAATCATAAAATGGGAGGAAGAGTAGCACTTGCTTCCCAGGCTTGGGCGAGGGTCCCTGAAAGTCTGCCTGGCAGCCTCGTAGAGGTAACAGACTGCACACTGTAGCTATGGCTGCATAGGATTGGTCAGAGAGCATCTGCAAGTGGCTCCTGTGTGTGAGGACGCGAGGCCACGTATCTGAAGAGTGGAATCCACAGAAGGAGCCAGATCTCCTAGCTGACTGACCCAATGCTGCATCATGCATTTCCCTGGGCCACAGAAGGTTCCATGTGTGCATCCTTTGAAGACTAAAACCACAGCAGTATAGCCTTGATACCTATGTCTACTCTTTTAAAAATTTGTGATGATGTAGACAGGACAGAATTTAGCATCTTAACCATTTCACGGTGTACAACTCAGTCATGCTAAGTACATTCACATTGTAAACCCAGTTGTCAGAACAGTTTTCATCATGGGAGACTAGAATCCTGTGTCCATTAAATAAGTCCCCATTTCCCCTTCCCTGACTCCCAGCTACTCCCACGTGTGTTGTTGTAGTTTCACCACTCGCTTTACGCAATTCTGTGTTTTGTTCTTATGGTGTTTTTTGTGGGGGGAGGGAGCTTTTTGAATGAGATTGAAGTGAAGCAGATCTAGAACTTTTATATTTTAATGACCTAAATCTGAAACCGTGTACAGTCACAAAAAAACTTATTTCTCTTGACAGTTTTTAAAATAGATTTAATTTGCATGCTCAGTAATAAACCATATTTGTTTCTAAGTCTGTGAAATTGTTTGTTCTCCTCCCTTATTTCTAAACTCTGGTTCATGCGTGAGACACTAGCCATGGTCTGGGTTCCATCACTGCTTCCACAAGCGTAATGTCTCTTCCAGTCCCCTCATGCTGAAGAGGGGGAAACGTGCTGTTGAGATGGGCAAGGATCCACTTGCCAAATGCAAAGTTGTTTGGAATGGTGAGGGTTTAGCTAAAAGTTTCATGCAAATGTTTCATTTTTTGGAATTCTGTATCCAGGTTTGTTTTTTAATATTGATATTAAAATTGTTTAAGTTATTGGCTTTCACATGTACAAAGACTGCAAATGAAATCGACTCTGTAAGATTGGTATTCCATCACTCAGTGACTTTATGATTATAGGATAGAAGGAATTTGGAATCTTAAATTCCTAGTGACCTTTTACCTATGTTCAAGTTAAACTGATTACCTGAGAATAGGTGGGATGATTTTAGGTATATAGTTTTTAGGGAAATTCAGCAGCATGTCCCTCAAATGTTACTAATAAGTGTATTATGTCCAATAAGTAATATTATATCCTAAGAGGGAATCTTCTGTTAACTAGTTTTTAAATACCCAATGCTTAGCTATGCACCATTCACTTGAAGGTAACCTCAGCTCCCTAGGATCATCTTTGCTCTGACAATAAAAAGTATTAGACAGTGTCGACAGCAAAAATTTGAATGACCTTTATGAGGCAACTTCCCTTGGATTATAAAAGAAAGGTTCGTCATTGGGTGTTCAACCCTCTTCTAACGCACAGGGTGAAACACTTTAATTCTTCCCAAGATAAATTGCTTTACTTACCAACTATATCTAAAAGTCTTACAACAAACTGGATACTACGCATATGCCAAGAATTGGTACAATCAAGACTCTCGGTCTCATAAGGTTCACATTCTTGGGTGGAAGAAAAATAGTATAGAAATAAGCACATACATAATTTCAAAATTGATCAGTGAACCAAAGAAATTCCAGAGACATGATCAAGTTTCCCCATTTTTGATTAGGTGGCCAATGACAGCTCCTCTCAGGTCTCACCCCATTTAAATTAGTCATGGCTTTAACAATAAGAAGCAATGCAAACACTGCTTGTGAACAATGGGAGGAGAGTTTTCCAAGCGAAGGAAACCACTGGTACAGAGGGACTGAGGTGGAGCCAGCTTGAGTTTTCCTTGTTTGGAGGAGTCCTGGAAAGGCCAGTACAGAATGTTGCAGAAGAGGAGACTGGGAACCCATAAAAAGCGAGAGAGGTGGGCAAGGGGCAGATCACGTGAGATTTCATTGTTCCAGCAACATGGTTTGGCTTTTACTCCAATAGCAATGGGAAGCTGCCAAAGGAAAGTGAGCTAGAGGTATGAGGAGATCATACTGAGGGCTGTGTGAAATCTCCACTGCATGGCAGGTGAGATACTCTTACATTTGTCCAGGTGTGAGCATAGTGAACAAGGAGGGAAGTGATCAAGTTCAGAATATAAAAGTGGAGGTATGGTGGTTAATTTAATATGTCAACTAGGCTGGGCCACGAAACCACTGAACAAACATTATTCTGCTTATTTCTGTGGAGGTGCTTTTTGGATGAGATTTATATTTGAATAGGCAGACCATGAGCAAAGTACATTACCTCCAGTACCGTGAGTGGGATTTTCCTGAGCTATAAGAAATTGTGCCAGTAGGCTGCCTTTGGGGCTTTAGCATTACCCCTGGTTCTCCTGTCTGGCTGCTCACCTGACAGAGCTTGGACTTACATCTGTACAACTATATAAACCAAATTCTTAACCTAACTCTATCTCTCTGTACATAGTATATGTGCGCACACACACACACACACACACACACACACACACACACACACTCACACATCTGTTCTAATTGTTTAAAAACCCCTGGCTGAAATAGGGTCCAGCTGGGTTTGCTGATGTATTAGAATAAGAGAATTCAAGCAGAGTACTGCTAGGTTAGTGCTCTCCAGTACAAATAGGATTCAGGACATATCTTTTGCTAGAAGCCTTCTAGTAGTCACATTAAAAACTGTAAAAAAGACAAATGAAATTAACCTTGAGAGCATATTTTATGTGTAATACAATAGCAAACAGCATTATTTTAATGTAATCAATGCAACAACTGTTTCTAAAAAATTTTAATTCTTTTTTCCATACCAGGTGTGAGAAACCTGGTGTGTGATATGTACCTGTACATCTTGCCTCTTTAGCTCAGCTTTTAAAGTGCTCAACCACCAATGTCCTGGACAGCAGAGGCCTCACTGGCCTCATAGCTGATCATAATAGAACCCAGCATATTGCTTGGACCAGACTTGAGCCCGCAGTACAGCAAGAAATCTATACTTGGCTCAAAATGCTAACATGTGAGAACACCAATTTCTCCTCTGTCAACCTGTATATAAAAGCTCCTGGGAGATTTCAGTCCAGAGTCAGGGCTGGACTTCCCCACTCAGAAGGACAGTTGGAAAGTTAGATGTTGGATTCTCTCTCCTCTCTCTTTTCTGTGGAATTTCCAGTTTCCTTTTGCTACAGAGCCTGTTGGAGGCAACTAGAATTAATAGAGAAAAGAAAGAAGCAGACTTGACAGGAACTATGCATTCGGGCCAAGTGAAGGCGGAGCACTCTATGGCATTTTGCACACAAGGAATCAGTGTGACCTCACCCAACTTAAAAGAACACACAGGAAGGCAGTGCTCATTGACACTGCAAGTGGTGATTCCATTTAACAAAATATCAGAGTTCATTCAGTTATGTGAACTTTAATTATATTGCTTTTATAGTTTTATTCATTTCTAATTCAAGTGTGGCTTTATACTTATATCATAATTATATTTATATAACTAAGTATGTACAGAACTTGTAAGCTGACATTAGAGCTTTATGATACAGATTCTCCTTTTAAAAAGGGTCTTTAAATCCACCAATTAAACTAAACATATTCAGAATCATAAATAGCTTCCAGAAGCTGAGTGGGCAGATGCCAGTGACACTTCCCGCCCTCACCTGACCCCAGGCCTATGAGCTGGGCCTTCATACCCATGACTGAAATGTCACATGTGTGACTTGGGAATTAATTAGAGACCTCTTAAAGACTTCAGTCCTTATTTTGGATACACTGATATTTACTGTAGTAGTCATTTGCCTTTGATGATCTGTTCCTTTTAAATTCTTTAACATCATATCACAAAGGAAAAGTCTCTTTAACCCATAGCAGTGCAGATTAAAGAGCTACATTTTGGCTACCTGAAGGACATTGAAACAATCTGGGGGAATCTGAGAAGTCTATTTTGAAAGTGTTTTTTCCTATTGAAGTAGAATTCTGAGTTCTAAATTATAGATTTTTTTTTATTTTAAAGAGAAAAAAGATAAACAATGAAAGCAGATTTTGAGAGGTTAGCAGGACAGTTACAATAGTTGATGTACTGCATATTGTTGTCTGTATATTAGTTAATCAGAGTACAAGATATAGGGATGATTAGCACTGTTCAGCTTAAATCGTAAGGACATTTTAAATAGAATAATTTCCATTTAATAAAAATTTGCAATGTCTTTCAATCATATATGTATACTATTTAATATCCCTGTAATACATTAGAAAAGATTGTCTGAGTTAAAATAATATCAGCACCAAATATGGTCCAACTGTGGTTTTCATATCCTAAATCATTGGTTCTTGTGATTTACATGCATTAGGCCGTGGCTGAGCTGGGTAACAATTCAGATTCCAGGGCTTCATTGCTCTGAATGTTCCTGCCTTGAGCAAAGCTGCATGTTGGGATTGGAGTAGCCACATGTTCTGATCCAGGCAGCCTGGTGCTTTAAAACGGAGGCAGGCATTGCTGCTGTGTTTGCACTATAAGGTGTATACTACCCTACATCAACATATCAAGGCCCTCAAAGCTCATTACATAGCGGTTAATATTTTATGCATGTTACAGGTGAGAAAACTCAAGTTCAGAAGAGACAAGCCCTTCTTGCTGTTAAACAGCTAGTAATGGCCAGAGCTGGACCATTAAACCTATCTAACTCCCAAGGCCAATGCCCCATCAGACTACTTGCCAAATAAACATTTAGGAACTTAAATTGCTACTGAACCAACGGAGCTCACCTAAAGGGACCCTTCAATACAGGTTTTGTTCCAAAACCTACAAGAGTGGCCTGGCTCTATGATGCCGGCCCAGTTGGTTTCGGGTCCCTGTCAGTTCATTTGCATTCTCCTTTCTCCACCTCTGATAAGCTGATGTTATCCATATAGGTCTTTGTCAGACTTTCCTCAAATCTGAAGTCTCTGCATTCTTGATTTTTCAATGAGAAAGTTTGACAAATGTTTTTATTTGGAAAAGCAAGCCGAATGCCTGCAGGTAGCTTCATGTGAGGTCACTAGACTAACACTGCTGTATTTAGCTTTAGTCAGTAATATTTTGGGTTGATGCTAGTCTAAGTAATTACCTATCTAGACACTGAAAGGTTAAAAATCATGTGCTCAGAACACACACCCAACAGACCTGAGCAGAAAGGCAGTCTAGTGATTCAGACAGGTCCCCCCAGCAGTAGAAGGTTTTCCCAGTGTGTGGGCCACATGTGTGGATCAGTTACCATACTCCTGAGATTATATGTATTAGAAGAGCTCCAGAAGAAAACCTAACTAGGCAGCATGTTAGTGCTACTGTAATCATCTTATCTGGCCTGTGGGCAAGTCATGTTTGATAATAAGTAGATGGGTATAGAAATTCTCATATTTACACGAAAGGAAGGCCCAACTGTGAAGATTTAAATTTACAAAACAAGATGTTTTTAAAATTAAAGGGTGGCAGGGAGATATGAGATTGTCCATGTTGCGTTGGCCAATCTTATGTGTCCACTTGGCAACAGGGTTCCAGATTAAGCATTATTTATCAGTGTGTCTATAAAGATGTTTCCAGATGATATCAACAATTGAAGTGGCAGACTCAGTAAAATAAACTGCTCTCCTCAGTGTGGGTGGTTATCATCCAATTCATTCGGGGATTAAGCAGAACAGAAGGGACAGAGGAATTACGCCTTTCTTCCCGCCTCACATGTTGAGCTGGGGTATGTTATCTCCTCTTATCATCACACTGAGATTTATACCAACACCTGCACCGATTCTCTAGCCTTGAAACTTGATCTGAATTATATCACTGGCTTTTCTGGGGCTTCAGCTTGCAGATGGAAGATCATAGGAATTCTCCATAATTGTGTGAGACAATTCTTCATAACATACCTCTGTGAGTGTGTGTTTGTGTGTACACATTCATAAATATATTCTACTAATTCTGTTCTCTGGAGAACCCTGACTGATACACAATTGTCTTGGTTACTTGTCTCATTGCCAAGACAAAATACCTAACAATCAATGTTAAAGGAGGAAAGGTTAATTTGGCTCACAGTTTGTAGAGGTTTGAGTTCATAGTTGGCTGACTCCAAGACAGGGTGGCACAGCAGAAGGGCATCACAGAGGAGAAATGGCTTAGGGCAGGCAGATGGCGGGAAGGCAGCAAAGCAGTGAAATAACGAGGAAGCAGCACAAATAACGAGTGGTCCTCTTTCTGTCCGTTATATTCTCTCCAGGCTACACCCCCTTAGGGCAGGTGGCACTCACACCTCCAGTGAGCTTTGCCATTACCTACACCCAGCACTATGCCAAACCAACCACACACCCTTGATCCCAGCATCATACACTTAATTCTAGCATCACATACTCTAAATCCAGCCACCTGTGATCTAGACACAAGCCATAACATTGCAAAATAATTGTATCATTCTCTGTTAAAAAGAAGGAAATGTACCAGTTTATTTCCTCCAAGAGTAAAGAAATATCAAGTATAATAAATATGAAATTTAATATAATAAATTTATTATACTTAATATATTATTTAGTATAATATAATAATATAATGTTATTTAGTATAATATATTATATAATAATAAAGAAGACAATAAAGAAATTTCTAATACAGGTTTCAAGTAGGAGAGCCATTGATTGTATTATAGTGACAGTAACAGTCAATATCTTGTTTAAGTATTCTTTGATGAAAAATGAAGATGTATTGTTAATACCATACTAAGGGAGCAGATTCCGTGGGGCAGGTAAATGAGTGGATGGAATATGAAGAGGGTCTGGAAGAGAAGAGAAACTTTTCAGGGCTTCTTCTGATTACTTATATTGGTTGAAGCGAATGAAAATATGCTGCTTAAAACATTAATTCCTTGTGTCACAGTTTTAAAACTCATGACACTTTTCAGCTGTACTCTTGAGTCTTCCTAATGTTCTATTAAGCCGTGGTTTGGGAAGATACCGCAGGGTGGTCCTAAGATTTGGGACACCTCTCTTGTAGTGCCCAAACCTCCAGATGTGTCCCTTGTCCAGGGCTCTGAGATAGTTGCTCATATTGCTGTGTAATAGACTCCTCTGGGGCCTCTTGCAGCCTACTTAGGGAATCTTTTTTAATGAAAACTCCTGGGAATCTAAAAAGTTTGGTGTAAATTCCTTTGGGTTTCAAGATGGCATCTCAGAGTGCATTTTTGGACCCTGGCGGATTGAATTTCTTGGAAAATCCCTATGAATTTTTCAGACTTGAATGATCTAGGATGCAAAGCTGTGGAGAAACATTTACAAAGGCTTGACCCCGCCTCTGAGTGCTGCTGGTTCACACAGAAGAGCAAGTCAGCCCCAGAGTTGCCTCTTCAGAAAAGTGGCAAACTCCCCGTGCTATTAGATGCTTCAGCGATTCGGAACAGAACTCTCTTACGGCCTGGAAAATGGGCTGTCTCAGCCATGCTTTCCTCCTGCAGAGGAGTACTTCTCATGGAATTACATGATTATTTTGATATTCTCATAAATGGTTTGGATTTGAAAGGTGAGTTAAAGTAGAAATTCAGCCCGAACCATAAAGACATTGAAAAGAGGAGGCTGGGGTGGCAATAGGTACTTGAGGACTCACAGAACAAAACAGAAAATAGAAAGGACCAGGAACTAGTGAGGGCACAGGGCGTCCTCGGAGGGGGGTCTGCTTGTGCTTATTATTTTGTACTTGCCTTTTCCGAGCATTGTAAGGAAACCTGTGTCCCGCTGCCTCCATTTCCCTTCTCTCTAGTCTCTAAGTAGAGTTTCTCCTTCCTCCATTATAGGTTCTGTCGATGCACAATATCAGGACTGACTGTACATATGAATGATACACATTTGTGCACATGTGTATACATACATGGGTGTACACTTACATGTCCACATGCCTGACATGAGATATAATCAGAAAATATCATGTGTGTTTAAACTTTTTGGAAAATTTATTGTAGTAAAAGACACTTTGCCATTAATCTTCAAAATACTCCCACTGACTTAAACATACTTTCGCTGCTTTCTGAAGCAGTTCTGGAGGTCTTGTTTCATTCTTTAGCTGCGCAGTCAGGGCTGGTTTGATATCCTGAACTGACTCAAACTGCTCACCTTTCATGGTCACTTTGACTTTCATGGTCACTTTGACTCAAAATGTTTACATTTCACAGTGCCAGATCCAGGGAGTAGAGTGTGTGAGGATACGCAGTAGTGTCTTCACGGCCCCGCCTTTAAGTTGGATGGCGCCTAGCAGCAGCAGCCTTCACTGTATTTTTATCATATTTCATAAAGACAGTCATTAAAAAAAAAGACTTCTAGAACCTCTTCAGAGAGGGGCAAGAACAATGAGAAAAGGGTGCTAGAAGTGAGGGGGAGTGTTTTCAGGGTGATTGATGGTGATACGTCTTTTACTGCAATAAATTTTTAAGATGTAAACAGTATATTTGACAAACTTGTGTATGTGAATGTATGTGCATATGTGTCTGTATACATGCGTTTCTATAGCTGTTCTTTGAGTCTCCCCCCCCCCCCCACACACAGTGTTCTACAGAATTTCTGGTGGATAGATAGGAGTAAATTATTTGAGGAAGTCCTGGACTAGGTATGGAGCTTATGAACTGGAAAAAAAGGAAAGGAAAGAGGACTTTCAGAAATATTCTGCTTGTGAATTAGGATTTTGTTCTTTGAGCAATAAGAGGCTGAGACTTTCCAGGAGCTTTGGTGACAGCTGGCTGTGTCTCTGTAAGAATGCAGAGACTGGGTCACATGGGGCCCCAGGTGGTATTTGGTTCACACACTCACTGGCTCCCTCTGCTTCCCTTCCTCTGTGTGCTGTGTACATTTCACCGCAGTGGTTAAGAGGACTGGTGGGTGGGACATAGAGGAATGGAAATAAATCCCTTTTAGAATCCAAACAGGTTGAAGTTAACTTTTCCAAATTGGAATGCCCAAGTATGCCATCAAATGGAGTATTGTTTTAGAGAAAGACGAGAACATGAAGCCACTCATCCAATCAGATCCCTGGTTGTGGAGATTCATGAGCATACTTTTCTTTTAGTCAGTAACCCCATTTCAAAGAAAGAGAAGAAGAGAAATGGGCTGTAAGAAGGCATTGTGTGGGAAGCAGGTGTGAGGACTTTAAATCAAGAAATATTTGATAGATTGTGCTCTTGGCTTTGTTTCTAGTCTAAATATCACTAGTAAAAGGAGCAACATGTTCAGAGAGAGAGAGAGAGAGACAGAGACAGACAGACAGACAGACAGACAGAGAGAGAGAGAGAGAGAGAGAGAGAGAGAGGAAGGTGTACTAAACATCCCATCCTGGCATTCTGGTATTCTACTCCAATTCTACTCCAGGTAGAAGACCTGGTTATAGACCTGTGTATTGAGGACTTTGCTGAGATGCTAAACTAGATTTTTGGGTCTTCAAGAATTATTTATAAAAAAATTGATCATAGATTAGAAATTGTGGAGCCTTCTTGTTTATGGTAGACCATTTCAAGTCAGAAAAAAATTCTATGGATCAATTCTGTTGAGAATTCTCTCTCCACACACACACACACACACACACACACACACACACACAGAAGTTTTGGACTTATGTAAGTAGAAGTTTTCTGTGTAATAAAGGATACTATAAAATATTTAATAAACTAGCAAAATAAAAAAACGAAAGAAAGAACTTTTGTCAGAGAAGAGATAAAACTTCTGGGTCTCAGTGTGTGTGTGTGTATCTGCATACAAGCAATCTTATTAAAGTCAACAGCTGAAGAACCAATTCTCTAAATATTTCAGGCAAAATCAGCCTAGAACAGCAGGGAGAAGAAATTCATTTGAGGGTGCCTGGAACTATCTAAAAAAGGTGAGAAATCACTGTCAGAAAGAAAAGGATTGAAATTAAACACACATCAAAATTACACACTGCTTGGCGGGGTGGCTCACTCCAGAAAATTGACTACCTAGTGGGAAGTATGAAAATAGGCTGCTGACTGTAATTTTATCCTGTCGCCAGGTAACTACAGTTGTAGTCAACATGCTAATAGCAACAAAGGGACGTGTCTGCTGCAACCTCAGTAAGAGCCAGCTGACAGCTACCTGGGTTCTACGGTACACAGTCAAGGTCCTCTCCCCACTTTTAGAACACCAGGAGAGGCTGAAGGAGTTATTTGTTAAGAGAAGCCAAATTCTTTCAGTGTCAACCACAAAATAATAATAATCATGATGATACCTGTGAAACATAGTGTAGCCTAATAAAAATTGCTTTTGGTCTTTATTTCCTGTTTCTGGCACAGAGCCCCTACAGCCCTTTGAATTACCTGAATGATATGAGTGTCTTCTATTATTCAGAATGAACCCCTTTCAGACCCTTCTGAGCTTATTCTAGCGAGGTGACACATACTGGGTCCATAAATGGCTTCATGAGGAGAGCTGATGCCCAGAGGAACAACAGTGCAATCGTATGATAAGAAGTACTGTGATTTATATCTAAATACCGCCCCCCCAATTCTCATGTATATGGAAAGTGATTGGTGATTGAATCATGCAAGTGCTGTCCACTCCAGTGGGTACACCCACTGAGGAACTCAGCACGTACACGACATATGAGGAGGTAGGGTCTGGTGGGAAGTGTCTCTCGGGGCCTGTGAAGTGGAAAGGTGTGCTCTTGGCCCCAACTCCTTCCCTTGTCCTCTGCTCCCTAGCTGCCATGAGTTGACGGTTTCCTCCACCCTGTGTCTCTGCCATTTTGTTCCTGCCTTAGAGCCAGCCAGCCATGGACTAAAACCGTGAGCCAAAATAAATCTCTCTTCCTTTTTCCCCAGCGATGGGAAAGTAACTAAAACAAGAGTGTGGAGTGGCTCGGCCCCACTCCCCAACCCTTCTAGGGAGGAGAGAGGACCTTAAAGTTGAGCATAGTCATTAATAGTCAGTAGTGTAATCAGTCATGCAGATACAACTGAACCTCTTAGAAACTCTCGACCTGTGTTGCTCAGGGACATCCTGGGACAGGGAACACACTGAAGTCCCGGGGTGCCTGAAAAGCCCACGGGCACTCTGCCCTCCATTCCACATAGGTTGCTCTATCTCTGTGCATCTCTTACGTTTCACTGTTTCTAAGTTATATCCTTAACAAAGCAATAACTATAAGTAAAACCCCTTCCTGAGTTTCCAAGTTCTCGGTAAGTGGTTAGAGAGGTTAGTCATGGGAACTGAACTTGTAATAGGTGGAGCAGAAGTGTAGGTATCCTGGGAGCACCCTTTGTGGCTGGCATCTGAAGTGGGGAAAGTCTGCAGGGACTGAGCATTCACATGTGGTGTTAAATTCAATCAGGGTTAGTCTGGGGTCTGCAGTAACTGCATAGTTAGGATCAGGACTGAATTCTGGATAATCAGCTGGTGTCAGGGAATGTGTTGGTATCAGAAAAACACCCCACACATAAGACAGGAGGACGTAACATACATATGGTGAAATTTAGGATGAAATTTCAGACAAAAGCAAAGCACTTTAAACAGAGTTCATAGTTGTCATACCAGCACAGGCCTCTGCCATACAGAGAAGCTGATCCAGAGGCTGTTCCTGCAACTACAAAACTCTGGTTCCTTTTGTTCCGCGTGAGGAAGTTTATTCAGTGTCTCATATGGGAATAATCTATAACCCTAATGTCTCAAGGCAAATCACAATATTCTGCACTCTAACCATTACTAGTAATGAGTAACTTCAGGCATACTTCCCAGCTGGCTGGGACTCACCAGGCTATGGCCACATGCAGCTGAAAACCACACTTTAAGACAGAGAGGAATCATTTCTTCTGAACTTATCTCCCAATTTAAGTTCCCAGACTTCAGATTCATGCTATAAATTGGAATTTAAATGGTGAAAGATGCATATGAGCTGATATTTAGATGGAAGAGAACCATAGATATCTGTACTTATGGACGGAAAGACAAGGGAAATGTTGTGGTTCAATTCTTTTACGAGTGATCAGCAGAAGCTCGGAGTTGCTGTGACTTACCCAAAATGCTTCTCGGTTAGTTAGCGGATAGGGCCAGAAGGCCACACTGATGCCATAATAAACCTCCTGCTGAGTTCCAGGATCGATCCTGTGCAGACATCACTATGTAAGGGGCTCTGAAGTTGGCTCTTTAGCAATCTGAGTCTGTCCTGTGTTAACATTGATTCAAACACCTTCATCATAAAACAATCAAATCTTATGTGGTGAGAGTTAAACCTACAGCTGTAATGAACTGTTCATATAAAACTTGATAAAGCCCTGCTTATCTCTTATTCATATGACATTACCCATAGTTTGGTAACTCCTATAGGTAGGCCATCAGGAATATGTGGCCTGCAAAATCTTAATGATAGGGAGAGAGAAAAAGAGGAAACACATGGCTGATAGTCCACCAGCCAAAACTACCCACGAGGCCCACATCTCAGCATTCAGAAGAGTGGCACAGAGGAGCACTGGCAGCTCAGCCAGCCTGTGTCTGTGACTGTCAGACGCTCCTTTAACAAGACCCTCCTACTTACACATAGAATATATGTGGTCTTTCTTCAGGGTGGTACTTTCTGTCCTTGGACACCAGTGCCTTGTGGATTGCTGCCTGGCAGCTAATACATGTACCTTTGGTTATGATGGCTCTCTCCTTCTGAGTTCAGAATTTCTGTATCAGAATAACTGGTGACAACATTCCAGGGCTGAGTCCAGTAAAGGCCATATGGCACCGCTCCATGGGTAGCTGTGCCATCTGAAATGCGTGGTCTCCCTGTTCTCCACATCAGATGTCTCAGTCGGAAAGTGACACAGTTCCCCCCAGGACCCAGCTTGGGAAGCAACCTAACTGCGAGCAAGGCTGAGTGTCATGAGCCCAAAAGCACAGAGTGTGTGGCTGCCGTGGGCGCTCACACCCCGGGAACACCTGTCCACATTTTCTGGGAGCCCCCTCTGCAGTGAGGGTGGTGCAGATAGGGGCAGGCAGGGGATCCTCCCAGGGGCTGTGCAGGGCCCTCTGCCTGTCCCTGGAGCTGCAGTCTGTGTCCTGCTAGGTAGCTTTTTGCCCTTCAACTTTTACTCTGTACTTTTTCTTCCCTCTAGCATTGGGGATTGAACCCAAGGCTTTCACAGTGAGCCATGTATCTTTGGTCCCTCTCTGTCTCTCTGTCTCTTTGTCTCTGTCTCTGTCTCTGTCTCTCTGTCTCTGTCTCTCTCTTTTTCAATTTTTTTTCTATATTTTTTAAGTTAACTATGCTGGTCTCAAACTCACAACCTTCCTGCCTCAGCCTCCTAGAGTGCTGAGATTACAGGTGTACTGTACCATGCTCAGTTTATGTCCTTTTATTTAGAGATAAATTCCTTGGTTATCATTTCCTCTTGTTCCCCCTTACATACTTTGATCTTCCAGTCTGGAATGGTGGAATAAAAGCAGACTAAAGGTCTTGTTTATTTAAAAACTAAGCTAAATGTGTTATTTTAAAATTTAAAAGAAATACATGTTAAGGAAAACTTGAAAAATACAGCAGTCTCTAAAGAACAAATCAAATCACTCACTAGTTTCCACCCTGTGACTGACCTCCTACTAACATTTCATGCAATTTCCTTCTGTCTTGCCTTCAAGGGATATCTACTCCTCTGTAACTAAATTACACTCCAGGCTACTCTGAGTCCTTCTTTTCTTAACCGAGTCATGAGGATGTTGTATGATTGCACAAGCACAATTTTAAACGGAGGTGAAACTACTATATGATACAATTACACAGCTATAGTGTGTAACTCAGTGGGACTTAGTACATTCACATCATTGTGCATCTGTCACTGTTATTGGATTCTGCCACAGTATGAATTTGTTCCACAGAATTCACGTGCAGGAAACTTAATCCCCAGCACACGTGGATTGAAAGGTGAGGTGTATGGGGAGGTGTGGAGGTCTTGAGGGCTCCTAGCTCATAACTACATGAATATCATTATAAAACACACCCTGTAAAAGTGCAGCTACTCAGGAGGCTGAAACAGGAGAACAAGTACCAGGCCAGACCCTGTATCAAAAAAATAAAAATAAAGTAAAATAAAAATAATAAAATAAAATATGAAGGGCTGGGGATGTAGCCCAGTGAGGGTTGACTTGCCTAGCACACATGAAGCCCTGCGTTGAGTTTCCTGTACTGTGAAAATGGTAGAGATCATGGTGGGGTCCTTATAGAAGTAGCTTCTTGCCTCTCCACTCCCCCACCATGTGGGAAAGCAGCACTCTTTGCTTTTCTGCCTTCTGCTGTGTGAAGATGGGCATGAAGCCCAGCACCTTGATCTTGGACTTTCCAGCCTTCAGAACTGTGAGAGAGAAATTTTTGTTTTTTATAAAGTCACTCAGTCTGTTGTATTCTAAACTAGAAGCACAAAATAGATGAAGGTTCCAAACCATTTTTGTCACTTGAAATGAAACCATGCCCGCTGAGAAGTTACGTCTTGTTTCCCTAACCTCTCTAGACCCTAAAGATGCCCTTGTACAAGCTTTCTGCCTCTGTTGATTTACATATCCCAGATATTTCATATAATGGAATCATACAACATGTGGCTACTGTGCATGACATTTATTACTTCGTATCATATTTTAAAGGTCTATCTGTGTTAGAGCAAACATCAATATTTCACTACTTTTTATGTCTGAATAATACAGATACCACATTTTATTCATCCATTTATCAGTTGATGGACATTTGGGTTGTTTTCATCTTTTAGCTGTTGTGAACTGTATTACTAGGAACAATAGTATACAGATACCTGTTTTCAGCTATTTGAGTATGTCCTTAGGAGTGGAGTCCCTGGGTATGTGGTAATTCTCTGTTAATGGAGGAGCTGTGTTTCCCACAGACAATTAGTGTGTGTTGGCTGCCAACACCTGAGAGGGAACAGAAACTGCACTATTTCATGTTTCCAATAGCAAGTGAGAGTCCCAGCTGTGCCATATCCTTGCCAATGTCGCTACTTTTCTTTTTGTTTTGCTTAAATTGTAGTCATACTCAGGGTGTGTTTTGTAGCACTACAAACTCGTGATGCAGTATGATGCAGTTGCATTGTGGTATATCGGTAACTGCATAAGTTTTGTTTGTTTTTATTTCCCTTACACTCCTTCCTTCCTCCTCTCCCTCAACCATCCTTCCTTATCTCATCTTTAAAAGTCTATTTTCAAATTCTTGTTGTCACTTTCTTCCTCCTTCTTTCCCTCCTTGCCTCCCTCCCCTTCTCCTCCTCCTTCCTCTCTGTCTCTGTCTCTCTCTCTCATTGCTCATATAAGAGAAAACACGCAAAATTAAACTTCCCACATCTAGCTTGTTTTCCTTAACATGATGGCCTCCAGCTTCAGCCATTTTCCTGACATCACATGATTTCATCTTCTTTATGACTGGATAATATTCCACTGAGTACATATGCCACATTTCCTTTATCCATTCATCTATTTATGGACATCTAGGTTGTTTCTGCAGCTTAGCTATGTGGACTGTGTACAGGGAACATGGGTATGTGTCATCACTCCCCCATGCTGTCTTTTATTCTTCCTAGAGTAAACCAAGTAGTGGCATAGATGGATCAATCTTATTTCCACAGAGGTTGTATTAGTTTATCTTTATTTTTTATTTTTTATTTTTAAGATAAAAGAATGTAGATATATAAATGAGAATATCACAAAATCCAATACAGAAAATACCCAATTATAGAGAAGGTAGTAAGGAATTGGTACTGGATATTGTGTTACATAATATTGTCTTTGCATTTGTTAAAACAGAAACAGTAAAGGAAATAGAAAATTATAGGGAGGGTAGTGGGGAGTTAACACTGGGTGCTGTATTAGACAATGTTATCTTTGCATTTGTTAACACAAAAACAGTTAAGGAAATAGCAAATTACAGAGAAAATAGTAGGGAGTTGACTCTAGATGCTGTATTATATACTATTACCTTCATCTTTGTTACTCAGTTATACAAATGATGGCTCATTCAATTAATCAATTTTCTCCACTTCATCTCCGTTATTCTACCACCCTTTCAGTCATCTTTCCATTGGTAATAACTGTACTGTTTGGTTTATTTACTTCCTTGTGCTCTCCCATTGGGAAGAGACTTGGCTGCTTCGAATTATGCTGTGTGAAACATGGGTGTTCACAAATTGCTATGGCAGGAGTTGGGGAAGCACCCATCCTCAAAGACTATAATTCGCAAGCCCTCTCAGCCATTGGGTGTCTGGTTGAGTAGGCGGGGTTACACAGTGAACTGCCAGGCTCTGCCTCAATACAGTTCTTCTGAGCCCAGAGGCTCAGGCTAGTCTTCAGGGCCACTTTACCAGAGGGCCGGGCATACAGCCAGGATCCACCCTTGTGTGGCCGCCACTTTTGGGGGTTGGGTGGACTGGGAGACCTCTTCCCCAACAGGCCCCCAAGCTCCCCACCAAAGCCCCTGGTGTTCTCTCTGTAGGCATCCTATGACTCTGGAGACTATTCCCACCCAATTAGAGAAGCGGGTCTGCACCTTAATTCCATGTCTTCATCTCCTCTCACCTCCCAATCTCCAGTGTTGCTATTCCCCGCCCCTTGTAGCTGGGCATTGGGTGCACTTACGCTGCTGGGCACAAGTGGCATGAGGTCTCCCCCACCTGTGCTCA
Organism: Dinomys branickii; assembly: GCA_004027595.1. Classification (NCBI taxonomy): domain Eukaryota; kingdom Metazoa; phylum Chordata; class Mammalia; order Rodentia; family Dinomyidae; genus Dinomys; species Dinomys branickii. The sequence goes on from PVLD010002105.1 coordinate 34,585, forward strand.
CTGTGGTAGTCCAGGGTGTGTACTAAGTTTAGTTATTATTTCAAGGAGAAAATTGGAGGATTTTCTCTGGTCTGCTGTGTAGAGTATGTTGTCTCTCAAGCTCCAGGACTGCTGCTTTTCGTGTAGTTTGACACTGTGGATTCTTACAAGGTTCATATATGCAAGCAGTGTGAAGACCTTCTTGGTGCTCATATTAGTAGTTTAGGGTGAATCCTGAAGCCCATGGACTCAGCCTGTTGTTGTCAGAAACACATGGTGAATGGCCTCTAAGTCTCACGTTGCTCAGAGAGGGATTTCAGGGTGGGTGACAAAGCGCAGTAACTCAACTCATGCTTCCTGCTTGGTATTGGAGTGAGAAGGACATGGGGCTGTGTGTCTCACCTCTCTCTGCAGCTCTCTCTTATTGTTGAGCTCCAGCTCCCATTTGTTTTATGGCTGGATCCCTGGGAATTACTGTTGTGCTGGGGTCACTTCCACTCCTGTCTGCTACTCTCTGCTGGTATTTGCTCACACCTTGGAGAGGTATGAGGCCATATCCTCTGGGCATGCGTAGAGCTGGATGTGGTGGGCTGCTCACTGGTGGCCTTGTCTCCGCCCTGCCTCAGGGCACTGATTAGAAAAGTTTCTTCAGAGTGGGGATTTTGCTTCTGTGGCTGTGGTATCTTCACGTCCTCACACTGGATTCCACCACACCTTCTGACCAGTGCTGCTTCCCTTTCGAGCTGCGCTTTCTCCTCTCCAGTTATGGAGCAGCTCTCAGGACTCTGCTCTCCACTGGTGGAGTTAGTAGGTTTTCACAGCAGGGGCTTCCAAGGCTGAAGCTGTGTGTGCCAGAATGAGGGAGCGGGCCGGGGGTGTGTACGGAGCGGTGGCTCCTTTCTCTTCTGCCTCCTCTTCCTCTAACTATGCCATGCCAGCCCTTCGAGCTTTTTCTCCTGGAGAGTTCTTGTTTGTTATTTCTGAGGGCTTCAATTCCCATTTCAGATCTTTCCAGGTCCATGGCACCAGGGCACCCATTTCTCTCCTTTTTGTCTTTCTCATGTTGCTCTATTCCAGTATCTGGGTGGTGATCCTCCGGGAGGATCTTTCTCTGCTGCTTAGCTGGTTGCCATCTTACTGGAAGTCCCTAGTTTATCTTTCTACCAACAGGACAAGATGAGGCCTTTCCTCCCATAATTCCTGCCAGCATGTACTGTTTTTTGTATTCTTGATGATAGCCATGCTGACTTGAGTGGGACGAACCTCACTGTAGTTTTGATTTGCATTTTGCTAGTGGCGAAGGGAGTTTGACATCATTTTTATATGTTTGTCATTTGTACTTCACATACTTGATCAACACAACTCTACTTATACCAGAGCCACACCATTGTATTTACTGTTAGCTTTGAGATTAGGAAGCACAAGTCCACCAGATTTTTCCTTTTCAAGATGATATAATTTGCAGTGTCTCTGTGATGTCACAGTATGTAGACATCTCTCAATTTATTTGCCTGGTCTCATGGTTGGAAAGTAGATTTTTCCATTCAGCTATCAAGCACTCACTGAGGATGTCTTTGTTACTTCTCTCATTGCTGAAAGAAAATACCTGAAACCCAAAGTTAGAACAGGGAAAGTTTATTTTGAATAACAGGAGGCTTCAGTCCATAGTTGGCTGGTCCAGGGCAGGGTGGCATGGCAGAGGGCCATGACAAAGGAAAAAGAGTTCATGGCAAAGCAGGGTAGGCACAGGCAGCCCTTTATATTTCATCCAGGCTCCCCACCTTTGGGGGGTATCACCTACACACAGGTGGGGTACCCTTAATCTAGCATCATAGCCTTAAGCCCAGTGTCATTCACTCTAATCTAGCCACCTTTGAAACTCCCCACTTATGCCCACTTGAGGCTTTGGAGACATACCTAGATACAAGCCATGCCAGAGCACCTCCTACTGCAAGGTTTCCCCCACTTTTACTCTATCCTTCCCCCACTTGGGAACCCAGGTCTTTCTGCATTTATTGAGTAACAAGCAATCAATCATACCTCGAAAGATTTTTAACATTTTAAAATCTGTAACTTTTGCCAACATCCTATCATGAACTATGTCTAGTTGACATTCAGTAGAGAATTACCTTCTTTTAGTCTCAATAGAAGTCATTCATTCATCCTTTCTTTTAAGGGATATTTTGTGGACTTTTGAGCCACTATAGAGGTGGGATAAGAGGATCTAACCTCAGTTATCCATTTCCCCTTATCTCTTATTTGGCATCTCTGAACAGGATGGAAAAGAACTGGAGAAGGAACCAAGCCAGGATGGCTTTAGTTCATCTTATGTTCTGATCAGAAGCAGACAATGTCTAGAATCTAAATGTGAAAAAAATTTTCCTACTGATGACAATGTAGAAAATGGGTGAGAGAAAATCACTAGAGTGAGAAAGCACTGGAAAGTTTGGGAAAGTTGTTGTTATAGCTGCTATAATTCCCTACTTCACACTGTTGAAAGACAATGAAAACTTCAATAATGCTCTTTGACTGCCCAATGCTGTACAGCCACATTGGCCTCATATTGAATTTCTAAAGCAAACACTATGGTTAAAAACACTACTGAGTTTTGTATAATGCCCCACTTTTAATATACACTTTCCTTTGACCTGTAATTCTATTTTTATCATGACCTTTCATTGGGTTCTCTGTGTTATTCCTTCTCTCTAATTGCTTCCCTGTCTCTGCTCTCTGTGGGTGCCATAAAATGTTTCAGGGCTGCTGGGTCCTTTATTTCTTCATCATTTTATTCTTTTTTAACATTTGACTTTCTACCTCTCAAAGTCCATACTGCCTACCATGAATAATACAGGGATACCATCCAGTGACACTGAACTTTCTGGAGCTTTCAGTGATAACAAACAGCCTGCTGTGGCAGTTAGGCCATACGTTCACTACCCCTGTGGCATAGGACAAGCTCCTCTCCTGTTTCCCAAAATAGGTTTATAATTATGGTATTCATTTTGATTTCTAAAAAAATTTTATTCCAGAAAGTACATTTTTCTTATACAGTTCTCTAAAAAATAAACTGCTTTTGAGGAGTTTGGGCTTACCAAAAAAATTAATCAGAAACTATAGCGTTTCCACTTACCTTGTCATAGGCTCCCCCAAACAGCCCATATCCAGTGTCCCCTTTAGTGTCATCCCCACTGTTTGGTACTTTTGATAACTGGGAAACCAGTATCGACACATTCTTAACTAAAGCCCATAGTTTAGATTGGGGTTCATTCTTTGTATTGTACATCGTGCGGGTTTTGACAAGTGCATAATGACATATACTCACTATCATAATATTGCACAGAATAGTTTTGCTGCCCTAAAATCCCGTGTTCATCCTCCATCTGTCTCTCTCCTTGAACACCCAGCAATCGCTGATTCTTTCAGATTGGTTTTTCTCACTGATACTTACGGTTCTTCTATGTCTGTTCATGGCTTGAGGTTTCCTCCCTCCACCTTTCCCGTCTCTTCCTCCCTTCCTTCCTCTTTCTTTTTCCTTCATTTTGCTGAATAATATTCCACTGAATGAATGTACCTGCTTGTTTATTTATCATATCCTCTTTCAACTGAAAAGTCTTAGCAATCTCGGCTTTCTTTAGCACAACCAAAAGCTTAATTTTTTTCTATGTCACAATTGCATGATATTTATTCTGATGCCTATGAAGAAGCCCTGGTTTTTCCTAATTTAGGGTTCAGTAAGAAGCCTATGTAAATCATAAATGTACCTCTGTGCTTCACCCTTACTCCCTCTCTGGTCTCAATAAGATCTTGAGAAAACTTGCATCTGAACATCAGCCATGTGTATCTTGCATGTCGTATTCAACACGCGGTTGCCCCACAGCGTGGAGCTGGAGGGCATGCAGGCGAACCCCTGTGCAGGAGCTGGTTCCTCTCCCCCTCACTCTTCAGTGAAGCTCCTTGGAAGGTGGGACAACAGAAGTAATCCTGCAGTTCAGTGGGAAACTTTGCCCCTGGGTAACCCACACAAGCTTGTTTCTGTGAGCTCCTAGCTGAAATAGGAAAGCACCATGGGGAAGAACATAGAATGTAAATCCCAAGAGGGCATTTCTCATGTTTTCCATTATATCCGATCTCTCCAGAATCTAATAACTCCCTTGATAAAACTCACCTCGCATATTTAACCTATTAGAAGAAGGTAGAGTGTTGTCATAGTGGATATAAAAATCAGTCTTGCTCAAAGAGCATCTGATTTATTTACCCAAGGCATTAAATTAGAAAGGAGAAATCTCCATTTAATCTCAGTGCAGGGGTCGGGGATATAGCTCAGTGGCACAAGTGCCTGCCTGGCAAGAGCAAGATCCTGAGTTCGATTCCCAGTACAAAAAAAAAAATCTCAGTGTAATGCAGACTTTTTGTGGGCCTAGTAGTTGCCTGAAAGCATGGTAGATGTCTTAGGAGCTACTGTGATGAATCAGAGGTGGATTTTGCCTTCTGAGTTTACAGCTCTAGAAGGACTTCAGTGTTCAAAGAAATCCATGATACGAGAGAAGGGTAATTAAAGCAAAAGGAACTGGTAGGAGTTGGAAACTGCTGCATGCAACTGTCCTGTAGCATCAGCACCTCGAAGATAAAGCCAGAGCACGGTGTCTGACTACCTGCATTATGAGGTCCAGAAAGCCAGGAAGATGGGTGTCCCCATCTAGCGAGTACATCTGCTAAATAGTGTCTGTCTGTGTTCTCTGCTCTTTCCTGCCTTATTCCATCTAGATGTTTATTTTTCTCCCAGGCTTTCCCCTTGCTCCTCTAATTCCCTTTTGTCTCATTCCTTTTGGATCTCTTCTCAAACTAGCCTCTAAGAAATCAAGACCTCATATATGTGCTTTTTGGATTTCCTGTTCCAGTCTTTGAAGGCATGGAAAGTAGTTTATGGATCTTTTAGTACTGAGTTAAATTTGTTTAATACACTTGAAGGAGTATTAAGTTAAGCTCGTTGAGGTGGAAGGGTGTCTATTCTTATTCACCAAGTGTCTGGGCCAGAGTGTTTCTAATATGGGTAGAGAAAATATTTCAGGACAGACTGGTAGCTTGCATCATTTACCAGCTCTGTGGCACTGGAAACTTTGTATACTAAACATGTCTCCTCATCTGAAATATGGGATCAGTGATTATCTTCTAGAGGTTGTTTTTTTAAAATCTGAGGAAATGAAAGGGAGGAAAACACTGAAAACCATGAAGTATTTTATACTTTTATGTCAGCATATTATATATCAATAAAAAATTCATAAAAGCATTGAATTGTCCAGGCACGGAAGAAGTACTGCCCAGCCTTCCAATGAACTGAATTTGATAAAATGTAGAGCCCTTTTCAAGTTCCGCATCCACATTTCAGGACCTTTTAATTTCAGCAAATTTAAAATACCTGTCTTTGGATCCTTCATTTGATTGATAGTTTTAAATCTGTTCCCTTTCTTTTCCCTACCAGTCTCCTTGCCTACCACTGTGTGCTTTCATGATGGTTGGGAAAAGGAAAACTCTGCCTTCCTAACCTGTGATGGAGAGCAAGGTCCCAGTGTTATTTGTAAAATGGGTCATTTATGCTTCACATAGTTCAGCGCTGCATAAAGAATATTTGGAAACGTTTCAAATCTCAACCCATTAGCAGGCCCGTTCCCCATGCACGTTGTTAGAGCCTTTTACAAAGTGAATTTAAATACCACTGTCCTGGTGTGAGGTTGCATAGGTGATGAAGAAGGTCAAGAAAATGTACACCCTGATCCAGTTTCTCCAAATCAATGCTACAGGGACCTGGCCTCAGTATGTCCTTTTGGTGTGCATGTATAGATTATGAAATGCTTCTGAGTGAAAGAAGCTGAGAAAACTGGAAATATCATATTGTAATCTCCAGGCCCTTGAAAGATTTAACAAAGCAGTAGACAAGAGGCTGGAATTTCTAGAACACTCACTGCCCCAAGCACAACTATACTTTTAGGAGTGTGCTCACAGGCAAGTCCCTCAGTCAGATTGAAGAGCACATGAAATGGATGGATCATTTTGGAGAGAACTGATCACCTGGGAATAGTGCAGGAGCCAAGGTTAATTTTCCCTGAGAATCGCCTCTCTTACTCACCCTGCTCAGCAGCAGTTTCTTTTCCTGACCTGTTCTGGGTTGTGGAAGATAGCCCTTCTGTTGACAAAAGCACAGTCTTCACACTGCAGTGCAAGTGTCCTAGGGAGCAGAGTACCTCAGCTATTACTCGTCAATAGCACAGTGATAGACTGTGAATTTCCAAGCCAGTAGTTGTCTTTTCTCTTGATAATAGCTGGGCTCACAATGTTTTTTCATATTGGTTAGGGAAGTGGTCATACCAAGGATAAGGCAAGGAAAGGACTACACTCAAAACCAGTTCAGAGTAACATACCTTATTTCAAACTTCCTGCAAGTTGATACAGCAGTGACAGTTGATAATTGCTGCCTTATGGGATAAGAGAACCACTACTACATTTCATGTGGGAAATACAGTAAGGACACCAGCAAGTGAGTAGTGGTGAGTGCAGTTTTCAAGGTTCCAGACAAAGTACAAGCTGTCTGGTTACATTTGAACTTGCAATAAAAAGTGGAATGTTTTAGTTTAAGTTTGTTTCAAATATATCTAGCTAAATTTGAGTTTCAGATAAACAACAAGTACTTTTTAAAAATGGATATAGGTCCCAAATAGCCCAGTTAAATTTGAACTTTTAATAAACAATGGTTTTTTAAAGCATAATTAAGTTTCATGTGAGATTTGGCCAGGGAATCAATTCAGGTGGAGGAGCCCTATGACTTTCAGTTCTTCGGTATTACATGGTATTTGAGAAACATTTCCAGGAGAATCAGAAGCAAGGAAAGAAATATATTAACATGACACAAAGAAATACCACTAACTGCAAAAGGGAAGTGCAACTCTCTCAGTCATTGTAGACGTACTAGTTGAAAATTGCTAATGGGAAAAATTAGTAATTATTTTAATCCCTAAATGTTTCTGGTTGTTCTTTAACCCCACAATTTTCAAGCACTTTTTTTTAGTGCATTTACCAAAGAGTGCTGTAATTTAGTTCAAATAATACTTCTATTTATTTGGAATTTCTTTCTTGTAAAAACTGGTCAATAAAAATTTTATTCTCATCCAGGTTCATTTTATTTGGCATTGTAATGCTTCGTGAGAACTATCCTAGCTCTTTGTGTGTACATGATAAGAAAAAATATTGACCACCATTTCTGCTCATAATCAGTATTATGCAAGTGTTTAATCAATCATATAATGATGTTTCACTGCTGCTATGGTTTAGAAGTAAAATATCGCTGTGTAGAGTAGTGGGGCTTGGTGAAGTGACTCAGTTGTGGGGGCACTCTGCTCATTAGTGGTCCATGGATGAATTCAGAGCTGAACGTGCAGCGAGGGATGGGACCTGGCTAGAAGTGGTCACTGGGGAGGAACTGAAAGGTTGTGTACTTTGTTCCCAGCTCCTCCATTCTCTCTGCTTCCAGGCTGCCATGAGTTGAGCGCTTTCTTCTACCATAGTTCTGTCTTGGAACAGCTGACCATTGACTACATTGTTTAAAACTGTTAGCCTAATAAACATCTCTTCTTTCAAGTGGTAGGTGTCAGATATTGTGGACCAGTGATGGGAAAGTGACTAATGCATTCCCTTCTTCACAGAGAAAACTCTGGCCCTTTTGAATACAAATACAGAGCAATGGCTCTATTAAACTTGCCCCTTTTGGATTTGATGATTCTAATTTATTCCTTTCTTCTTAGTTCATTGCCAACTTCTGCTGTTTCCTTGCTATATATGGACCTCCTCTGCACAAGCTGGCTTTAGAGTATTTTTCTCAGATAAGAGGGTGTCATGTCCAGGTTTAAAAGTTTGTAAGCAGCAACGCACCTGAGTGACGACCCAGCCTGCCCTGCCTGAAGCTCAGTAGGAAAGGATCAATCTAGCAAAAAACAGCAGGCACAGATAAATTGCTGAACACTGTAGTACAATGATGGCATACATCTCCAAAATGAGAATCTTGAAAATCAATAAGAATTGAAATTGAAAAAGGAAGAATTGTGGCTGTCAAAATGCAGGATGTTTGCAAGATATTCAAGCTGTGGTCCATGCTGGCTTCACTGACGCCTAGGAGCATCATTTGTTAGAAAAAGTTGTCTCTGGAGTGACCTTTGTTATGTCTGTTTGAAAAACATCACCTCTCAGCTCAGGGACTGGGTTCTTTTCCCAAATCCTGATTGACCTTACACATTATGTCAGGCTCAGCCAGGGTATCATGAGGTCTGGACAGAGTAAGTTTAGCATGCACTAGAAGAACTGTATTGGGTGGGGGAAATTCCACAATTTATTATATCACTTTCTGAGATTTGAAATTCTGGAGCTTGAGGAAGTGACCGGCAACATCACAGTAATAATGGCCATCATTCACTGAGGCCTTACATGTTCTGGGTGTTGTGCAGAGCACCTAGTATACCTTTAATAAAGACACCATTGCAGTGATCATTCCAGTAATAGCTAAGTGGTTTTTTTTTAGTGAAAGTTTGATGGGCATTGTGCTTTGTCACAAAAACCTTATGATACTCCTTTGAGGTATGTGTTACTATTATTTCATTTTACAGACAAACAAACTGAGGCTTCAGGGGAGAGTGAATAACATGCCCAAAGTAACACAGCTAGCATGGGGCAGCATGGGATAAATATCCCCACTTTTCTGGTTTTAGAAGCTTCCTCCTTTCCTCCTTTCAGTCACATTTCACCTCCATGTCTTTTAGCATTTCTAGGAGTAGAGCTCGGGATCTGCTGGTTCTTTTGTCTGTGACTTATCCTACTATCTGCGGATTTTTCTAACAGGTTTTCTCTCCTGTCTCAGTTTACCTCCAGCTTTAACTTCGTGGACATACTTCTTTTGTCATGAGTTACAGCAGAGGTATTGAGAAATCCATTAAGAATTTAGTCACATTGTGATTCCGTGTGGTTAGTGATTTCTTTTTCCAATGAATGGCCAATAACAAAGTAACCATTGTATGTGCAGTACTGAAAGCATGTTTTAAATCTCCTACTTGTGTAACGATTAAAAAATGAAAACTTGTTGCCCCGCAGGCTTCTGGGGATTCCAGTAGCACCAGCAGGTATTGGAGAAAAGATATGCCACAAACCCAAGTGACTGGAGATAAAATTCAGATTAGGCCGTGTTTGTTGTTGCATGTCTCCTTCATCATGAGTTCTCTTTCTTACTCATTTCTTTTTTAAAAAACCATGTTGAAACCATGTGCTTTGGCGACTTCATGATGTACCTAATTAGCAGATTTGTTTCAGAGAACAACTTTGTTTTTGAAAAGTAAACCAAGTAGAATAACTTCACAGACAAATACTACCAATTTCTTTAGCAAACTGTGTTCGTAAAACTTATATATTAACATTAGCTTGGAGACAGAGGCACTGCAGTCTGTGTGCATATATTTTTCATGACCTTAGTGTTTGCCTTTTATGTCTGAAGTTCCCCACATAGCCTCTAAAGCAGTGCTTCTGAAACTTCAGTGTGCATATGCATTATCTGCAGGCAGTGTTAAAATGCAGCTTCTGGTTCCCAGGGCCCAGGTGAGACCTGAGATGCTATGTGTCTCCCAAGTGGTGTGAGGGCAGCCCCACAGAGCTGCGCTGAGAAAGGCACAACTGTGGTATGGTACAGATTTTACTTCCATGAAGAATATATGAGAAACATTATTTATGGACTAGATGCTACTTCAATGAGATTTTTTAAAAGATTAAGCTGCTTTTTTTGTTGATTTTCCTTCCCAAGATATAGTTGAACTAGTTACACAGACTTATAATTCTCAATTCTTCTGAAATGCAAAGTAGACTTGAAGTTGGCAATTGCTAATTTCAATTTCAAATATCTAACAAGTTTTGAAGCGGGGATCAGCTTGCTGTGCTTATAACTAACAAAGGCTCTGAGACTGAAGCCTTCAAGGCTGACACTGACCAGGAGGCCCATGTGGATTACTATCTGATTTCAAAAAAGAAGCTTTTATGTAGAGAATTTGGAAATTAAAGCTCAATTTGAAATAAGCTCATATCCTTCTTCCTTTTCCCCCTTCTCACCCTAATACTTTCCAACATCCCCATGGTTTCTCTCAGACTGTTATTATGAACATTAATATAATAGTGGCACTTGATATTTTAGCATCTTGAGTAACATAATATTGAGAAACATCCCCTGATTATTATGCCATATTTTCAGTCTTACTGCAACAGCAAACAGAAACACAGAAACCACACCCAGGATTTGGAGGCAGATACATTTTATGTCAGTGGGCACTAATGGGGATCATTCCCACAATACCAGACCCTAATTGCCTAATTGCTGGTGGTCTAGCATATATATATATATATATATATACACACACACACACACACACACACACACACACACATACATAAATGCATCAGTGGTATTACTGTACTGCTGGTGTCTGATAGTTTGTTGAGGGGAATAGTTAATGATTAAAAGTTTTTTTCTTATATTTTGACCAATTTTGCATGCTTATATCTGGTAAGCTGAGCAATTTATGTGACAACAACAATTTGTAGTATAACAACCATTGGTGAATTCCTAGAATCCTATCTAGTGAAACTATGTATTGTCTCCAGTGTTCTTTTAAATTATTATTTTCTTATTCCCTGCAATGCTTTGATCACTCTTCAATTCATACATCTGGTAATCTGAGCAAATTCATTGAAGATAACATTATGTAATATAACAACCACTGTTAATCCCTATCATTTGGGTTGAAACTGTGTATCATTTTTAATGTCCTTGCATTGTTTTGTTTGTATTTTGCTATTGTTCTTTTTTTCTACTATTTTCTTTAAAATAAAAAACTAAAATAAAGAGATAAGAAAGCAGGAAATACAGAGTCCGAATGGCTTGTCAACTGGGGATTGGTTTATACAATGTGCAACATAATGACCAGCAATGCATCACAGTGACCAGCTGTTTCTAAGAGACAGGAGCACCTGAAACTGGAATAGGAATGAAAAACCTTGGCAACTAAGAAACTGAAACATATTGGCTGGGTGAAGGGCATTTTCTGTTACATTTCCCCCTTCTTTTAGTTTCCCTGGCAAATCTTTACTGGGCATATTACATGTAATCTTCTGAGACAAGGTCCAACTAGAAGCAGTAATCTTTGGGTAGGCCCTAGCTAGGCTCCCCAGATTATCTTATTACACAGTTTTTCTCTGAGTTGTTTTTAGGAAGAGACATAATTTAGGGTAATCTGTTCTATAATATTGCTCTGGCAAGGTAGTAAGGGAGTAAATCTGATCTAGGAGCAAATCTTGGTCAGGTGTTTGATTGATAGTTCTATTCTCTTGGGGCAACTGTCCATAGAAGTCCATAGAGTTTAAGGCCAAAGAAAAGCTCAGTGAGCAGGAGTGGTGAAGCAAGGACTGGGTTAAGCAGAATCCAGTTCAATTAAGAAAAATCACAGCTAGCAAGGAGGCAGGCAAGCAAAGGCCAGGGTAAGCAGCCTGAAAAGATACAAAAATCAAGGAGAATAGACATGGAGCAATCCTGTGAATGATGTCCTCAGGCTTCAGCCATGAGTGGACTGGTCAGCATCCTGAGGGACCAGAACAGGGCTTTGAGTATGTTGTCTCTTTAAAGTCAGCTTTGGGGCAGCCATCCAGGTAAATTTTCCAGCAGATCTAAGGCTGGATTTCTGAAATTTGTAGTTAATATGTACCTGAGTTATGTATGTGTGCAGGAATGTCTGCAGATATAGCTAGTCTTTTAACTGGTCACAAGCTATTTCTAAAGGGTTATGTCATTTTTTTGTAATCTACCCATATATCTTTAAATAGAGAGAGTACACTATGATATAGAGATAAGGGGCAGTGACATCGGTACTGAAGCCTGAGCTGGCTGTGGGGGTGCAGGTGCCAGTGCTATGGCATGAGCTTGAAAAAGAAATATGGAGTTAGGTCTGGCTGTGATCTTTTGGAATACTAGGTAAAGTTTTTCTGGCCTGGGTTGATGTTTCTGTCAACTGGATCCCTGGAGGGAGCTTAGTCTTCTGGACCAGATTATTTTCCACTGTTGGTGGCAGGTTTCTAAACAGCACCAGGAAGCAGTTGGCTATGTAGATCATCCCTGCAGGAGAGTTCTGGCCACAAAAATTTTGTCCAAGGTAAACATAGTGTATCGAGCCTGTTGGACTTCATTCCTAACAGAGTGGCTTTCATCTCTAAACAGGCTGTATTCAACGGTCCATTTTTAGAACAGGTCATTTTAGAACAGGTCATCCGAGTACAGCATGTGGCACCTGGAGAGTTATTAGGTCTCCGTCTAAAGTGAGTTTTTCAGCTTTCTTGATTAGAAAAGCAAAGGCAATTAGAGCATGGAGACGAAAGTGGGAGGCAGCCCTTAGAGGCTACTAGGTACTCTAATGGTGTGACAGTCTGAGTAAGCATATAGACACCAGCAGCTCCAAGAAATTTGCAGAGTTCTTTTTGTAACCATACTCTACCAGATATTGTAGCAGAGCTTTTGTGTCTTTCCAGCGGAAAGGTTGAGTGTAATTAGTCAGAAGTGTTTTTTTAAAGAAGAAACAAGTTTTTGAACCTCTAGGAGTTGAATCCAGGTCAGTTAACCTTTGAGGCCAGAACTTGGGTCTTTGTGAAGCCAGCTTGCTGACAGGAGCCAACCAAAGGCAGATAAAAGCATTCTTTAGGTCTAGGCAAGTGTACCAGCAGGCTGTGGGTAGCAGAAGACTGAGGCAATGTATCAGGAGGGAAATCATGTCAGCATTGGCAGCTCAGGGATCTTGAACATGCTTTACAAACAGAATAGGTATATTTTAGCAGTTTGACAGTCTACTGTTTGCTTGGGGGACCATGATAGAGCCACAAGGAACAGATAAATCTTTCAGAAAAGGTGCTGGTGACTTGGTCAAATCTGTTGTTAGAGCCTCCCCCAAATAGTGGGAGAGTTCTTAATGCCTTGTGGCAATTGGGTTCAATTGAGCTGGCATTTTAACTCAGGATCTTCTCAAATGAAGGAGCTTATAGGAGCAACTCACAAGCAGAGGAAGGCTTCTTTTAAATCTAGAACAGTCCAAAAGGGTGTATGGGTTAGGAACCACAGAGTGCAAGGTGATGGCTGCATTATCGAGGGCTCAGAGATTTTGTTTAAGGTGATTAACAGTCTATCAGACTGATGTTTGGCTGGATGCCTGTTTGTGCTTCCCATGACATCTGATAGCAATAGGGATCACAGTGAAGTAGCAAAGTTGATGTTCAGGCCCAAAAGTGAGTCTTTGGTCTATATCTCTGGGAGGAGAGTTCTCATAACTTCAGGACTGCAGTTGTTTGTCTCAGGCTGAGGCAGTTGTCATTTTCCACTTAGGGGGTGGTCAAAGTTGAATATGCAGGGTTAAACAAGAGAGAGGCTGACTGGCTTGGTGCAAAGGAGTTTTCTTTCAAGCTGAAAGTTTGTGCCTGGCAGAAGAGGTGAGAGAAAAGAGTCCTAGTTGCCCCAGTCATGGTAACCTTTTGATAGAGGGAATTTTTGATGGTAGAGAATTCTGTTCCATTGTCTACCAGGAAAGTCACACATTTGTCCCTAACTTTTGCAATGAGCCCAGTTTGATAGAGCTCTGTCTGTTCTATCTATTCAGGCCTGATAGGGTACAACTTGTTTGTCAAGGCTGATAGTCCAATTTTTCCTGAGTCAAAATGTGGAACTCAGAAGGAATTGCTGACAGTAATCTCCGGTGGGTGTTAGATGATGCCATTTGACCAGGGTAGGAGTGTAAGCAGCAGACTCTAGGAGGAGCGCCTCTGTGGCTGAATGCAGCAATAGCCATCTGGAACCAGTTCAATCGCCTGGAGGTAAATGAGCTGGGAGGGGAGAGGTGAAGCTTTAGTTGTTGGCAGCAACTGTGGCAGCTGACAGGGGAGCCCACAGCGGAATTCTCAGGAAGAATGGGCCTCTCTTTTTTTGGTTGAGATGCAGGAAATAGTTTGGTTTCATTTTTAACTCTATAAAAACCATTTTTCCTGCAATCAGGGTCTGTCGGTTTTGACTAATTGGTTTCCATCTCTGACTTCCTGCCTGTATTTTCTATAACCTCGAATGATTACACAACAGACAAAGGGTGGGTGCCTCTCAGAGAGAGACCATTCAGATGCCCACATTGCCATGCCCCTTGTGGGGACTTAGGTGCGACTTAGCTAAGGAGGTACAAGGCCTCCATCATGCCATATGTCAATCGCCACAGAACCGCAGGTGAGGGCCCAATAAGCCACCTCTACCATGCTTCCCAGTCTTGGTGCACAGATGGAGTAGCCTATTGCTTCTGCTGTCCTTTCTACTCACTCACACAGTCATTCAGCATCACTCAGAGGTCCCATATTCCATCACGCCTTCCTTTGAGGGTGGCTTTAACTAACTAGATCTGATCAAGCTTTTCTACTGCTCAAACTGGGCAGGACTGACAGACTGACTTACTGGGGTGCCCTCAGAGGTCTTACTGGAGTCAGGCAGGCAGGCAGACAGACAGACAGGCAGACTGCATCCTCTTCCCTTTGGGGTTCAATGTGAGCTGCTTGAGCAGGAACCAGGAATCTTCCTCTGGACCTCCAAGGGGACTCAAAAATAGATGCTTGCTCTATCAGAGCCACAACTGGCAACTAGAGGTTAGCAGGGTCAGTATTCTTGGCCAACACACGAGGTGCAACAGCACACAGAGACACTGTAATTACACCCAGGATTTGGAGGCAGATTTATTTTACATTAATGGGCACTAGACTGATCAAGATCATTCCTAGGCTATCAGTTCCTGATCACTGGTTGTCTAGGACTTAGCAAAGATAAGCAGGCAGGAAGTACAGAGGCAGAACGGTTTATCAACTGGGGATTGGTTTACACAATGTGCATCAGAGTATGTATTACAGTGACCAGCCTTTTCTGAGAGACAAGAACAGCTGGAACCAGAACATGAACTAAGAATCTTGGCAAGAAACTGTAGTATTCTGGCTGGGGATGCTTTTTCTGTTATATTACCTTTTTTAAATAGGGATAAAAAACAACGGAACCACCTGACAAGTACTATCTTGGCCTGACAGTCATGTTTACATTGTCACTGAGAAGCTATATTGATAGCATGTGTCACTGGAGAACATTCAATAAGAAAGAGACTTCACCTCTGTGGTATTTTTTTCACAAACCCACAACTCCAAGTTAATCCTGAGAAAACCATCTAACTAACCTAAACTGAGAAACATTCTACAAAATATCTCATCAGTCTTCCTTAAAAATGGCAAGGCTACTACAGATTAAGACTGAAAAATAGACACGAGGAAACTAAGAAGACATAAAAACTGAAGGTAGTAGGGCTCCTAGGATTGTTCTTGGAACAGAATGAGGCCATAAATAGAAAAAGTCCTGAAATCTGAATCAAGGCTGGAATTTACTAAGTGTTATTTTCTAAGTTTTAAAAAAATGTAATATGATAACATTAGGAGATACTCCACTGGGTGAGGGGACTGTCTTTGCAATGTTTCTGTAAATGTAAATTATTCCAAAATGAAAAAATTTTTAGAAATAGTGTTGAAAGGAACAGGAGCGGGAAAGTGGGGAATTTAAGGACCTATAGAAACCTGGGTATTTCATGGAGAATTTTTCCCCCTACAAAATGTTTGGGTATATGTCCCCCTGTGGGAGTATCTGTTTTACTAGTGACATACTGAGAAAAATAGCATAATATAGAAAATCAAATTCTGCCACTGCTTCCCTAAGAACACCTCAGTGTCACATGGAAGGTGCCTCTAAAAAGAGGCCTTCATGTGAAAGTAAACCAGATGCTCAGCTGACATTTAGCAAATTGCCTCAAAAAAAAACATTGTGTGGAGGAACTGTTGAAAAATCTGTCCAGTGACTAATCCCAGGTTGGATTCCAATGGCGGAAATTGGAGCGATCCATTAGGCAGACAAGGCTGTCCATTTCCTCGGAACTATCGACCGTAGCTGTGCCCTTGCTCTGTGAGCAGGTGCCACCTTAGCTGCTCCCCTGCTGGAATTGAGTTAAGTGGAAACATCACAATCAATAAAAGACACTCTATTTTCCATTTGCTCATTGTTTTTTACGGGCTTATTTTGTAACAGCACAAGGAAGATTCAATTGAATATCAATTCACCTTCTGGGTGGGGAGAGGACTCCAGCTATTGACTTCAGTGCCTGATAAAATTTGTGATAAGGCTCAGTTTACTAACCTTCTAACCGAGTGCAGCCTCAGCCATGGAGGATGCAGCATAGGAAGGTATTTACATCACTTCCCAATACTGAAGACCCTATCAATTCTGCATCCACCTCCATTGGGTACCTACTGGTGGGGACTTGACCCTGCTGAGAGTGCTTAATTGCCCAGGTTTCTCCAGTGTGGGTGTGGGGAGCCACTCAGGATGCTTCAAAGCTCAAGGGCATCTAAGGACACTTGAGGATGTGATCCTGCTTATTTAATACAGGCACACAGTGTGATGCAGTTATATAATCATGACTTAGCACAGGTAAACATGCATGTGCTGGTTACGACACTATGTAAGAATGTAAATATGAGATCAAAACTTGTATAAGAATTATATAACAAAGATGTAGGCAGCTCTTGGGCTGTTACTCTTGTTTTTGCGCTCTTGGGCACTCACGCTTTGCTCTGCTCCAGCCTGCCTGCAGTTGTTGCTGATATCTTCCATATGTGCCTTCTTTAACCCAGGGACCTCAACCGCAAACATTTCCCTTGGGCCTCTGAAAGGGTTGCCAGTGGATTTTTCTTTCCTTACCAACTTGATTAACACCAGTGGCCTGCCACCATTCATCTGCATCTTTATCTGATGATGACTTCAATGACCCTGGTAAAGGAAGTTTGACCTTTGTGTTGACCTTACCTATTGTTTTGGAAGTTTGGTTTTTGAATTAGTGATGGTTCGAAGTAGTTGAGTTGGTGAGGTTGATGTGTTAGGCTCCACTTAGAAATCTTTTCATAGTCTTTCTCCCTTTCTGCTCCTGCTTCAGGTGAAACAGGGATGAACCTGAGATGTGGTTTTGTTTGTATAATTGTCCCTTGGTGTGTGCAACTGTTTAGTTCTAAAACTCCCTGAAGAGACTGACACTTGAAGGCATTCAAGTCCATTATATAAAGTGGCATAGTATTTGCATATAACCTTTGCATATCTACCCATGTACTTTACTCATCTTTAGGTTAGTTATACCTAATACAATGTAATTACTGTGTAAATAGTTCCTATATATCTGACTAGTTTAAGAACTGTTAATAAGAAAAAATATCTGTATTTCAACATGTTTTTAAAGAATATTTTCCATTTGCAATCCACTGAATCTTAAGGTGTAGAACCTGCAGACATAGATGATTACACTTACTGTAAATAGACTGTTTTAAAGATAGCTGTGGCCATGTCCACAGGCATCCCTCTGCAATATGACTTTTCTGATCCCCCCATCAAGAGATGGGGGTCTAGTTCTCCACCCCTGGAATGCAGTTTGGCTTTGTGCTTTCTTTGAGCAATGGGGTTTTAGCAAATGTGATTCAAGGTGAGGCTTGACAAGGGTGAGTTTCTTGCAGCTTCCCTTGTTTATTGCTGAGACTACCGCCCTCATCCGAGCAATCCCAGGCCAGCCCTCTAGAGGACAAGAGGCCACAAGACAAAATCCCTGGCTCACCATCCCAGCCAAACTCCCAGGTCTATAATAAGTTCCTTATTCCAACTGCCCTCACTCAGGCCAATTTGCACCAGCACTATCAAATGAGCTGAAGAATCATGGGAAGTAATAAATGATTCAGTACTTTATTTGACGCTGTTTTGTTACATAGCAAAAGCTAACTGAAGCAGTCATCTTTGTTACAATGGATTATCACCAAATTGTCTGTATTTTTCCTCACTCAAATTAAGCATTAAGTGTCTAAAATCCTAATTTGCATCAATGCCAAGATGAAATAATTTGTCCTCAGAGAATCTGTCTCTCTCTGCAAGCCAGAATTAATTGTTCCTCTCTTGATAATTCCACACTACTGTTGTATTTTATATGGGGCACTTAGGCTATGCATCATTATACTTTTCTTGTTCATGTCTGTGTTTCTTATGTTCTCAAACCCTAAAAGACAAGGTATATGTATACGTTTGGTGCCCATCCCAGTCACTTCAGTGTGGTAGACACTGAAGTATTTATTGAAATGAAAGAAATATAAAAAAATTCTAGAATTTTAAAAATTGTAGTGGCATCTTTGTACTGAAGTGTTTTGATGTAATATATAACCTGAGAAGAGGAGATGGTAGGAGGGAGGCTATCCTCGCCATGTGTTGTAGTCAAGGTTCATAAGGGAATAGATTTAATATAGGGCACATAATTTATAGGGTTACCTTATAATATTCACCCAAAAAGTCAAATGCAGAAGAATGTGAGAGATCTATCCATGAACTAAAGTCCCAAAGAATCCAGCTGAGGGTCTGGTTCCCATGGCAATGTCCTCTACTAGTCTACTTGGAGGCCTAGAGCCTGCAGCAATACGTCATGCAAATCTGTCAAAGGTCTGCACTGGGAAGCCTCCAAAACCAGCGGTGGAAGCTAGAAAGCCCGTGTCAGCAGGATGAGAATCTGCCAGCAGGCTGAGGGTTCTGCACTAGAGCTAGGAAGCAACACTCAAGGTAAGGACCAGAGTTTCCCTGAAAAGAACCACAACCATCCTCAGTGACAGCAAAGATGCAAGCTCCTCTGCTGATGAGAACAGCTGAGTTCATTTCGGGAAAACCAGTGTAACAAGGTTCTCCAGGAAAGTCGGCAGCGCACCATCTTCCCCTCCAGTTCTGCTTTTATGCTGTTGGCAACAGTCCTCAGGTGGGCCCTCCATACCAAGAACCACACCGATTCAGTTCAGCTGCGTGTTCCATGTTGATCATTAGTTAATCCACAGCACCATTTTTTTTACCAATGAAAGGTAAATTAGAGGCTGTGGGTCACCTGTAAGCCATCATGCTTCCTAGTTCTCACTGCCAGAGATAAGCAACCAACCTTCCCAGTCATTGGCAGTGCTCTATAAGACAGTTTCAATGGAGTCTTCATGAACATGTTACCCGCCCCCCTCTTACTGACTTTTCTAACAATGTTTGTAAATTTCAGGTCTATCTCCCTCCCAGATATAAGACCATAGTTCCTTTACATCAAAGCATGGCTTCTGAGTTATTTCTAGATTCCCTGTGCCTGGAAGAGTTCTGAAAGTTCTAGGTACAGAGTTAGAATTCAGTGAGTATTTGTTGGAAGACTAAGCCCTATGACTCCAAAGGTAAATGTGCATCATCTTTGTCCCTTAGTTGGAATTAAAATTATAATACACAGCAGCTGCAGTAGACCCAGAATGGCGTATGGACAGAAAGGATAATGAAGCTGCATGGGACATACTATGCCTGGTGCATATGATCCTGATTTTAATAGGTATATGCTCATTTAAGAGCAGTCAGAAGCGCCTGCTAAAAGGAAGGGTGGTTATCACAAGCATTTGCTGCTTGTGTGCTAATTTAACCGCCCTCACAATTACAGTGTTTTTAATGACTTAAAGATAATGTGAATGTGACATGTTCTGAAAACTGAATCAGGATTCATTTGACTTTTTGTATTTCTTTTTTCAGAAGCTGTCACAGGCAAAATGCCTTTGAAGATGTTTCTGTAAAGAATGTGGTTTTCAGAGGCTCTTGAAGTATGCAGTGCTTGCTGGAAATGCAGATCCCTGGTTTCCCTGCCTGCCATTTACAGCGTCAGGAGGTCTGGGCTGCAGACCAGTTTAACAACTGCCAGGTGATCTGGATTCAGGTCGTGTTTAGGCTAGGCCATAAGTAAGATCTCTGTTGCAAGGGAGTTAAAAGGCACTCTTTCTTTTGGAAAGATACAGATTCTATCAGGAACCCAGGAAATGCTGCATAATCAGACTCCTGCAAGGGCACCACCAAAGCAGCCTCTGACTTGCCCCATTTACTATGGCCTGAGTGCTGAAATTCCAGCAAAAAGTATTGAAACAAATGTTGAAATCCTAACCTCCACTGTGACGCTCATAGGAAGTAGGTCCTTTGAGAGGTAATTTAGTCCTGAGTTTGGTGCCCTTGAGATGAATGAGAGTAGTGTCCTTGTAAAACAGGTCCCAGGGTGCTCTTCTGCCAGGGGAGGCTGCAAGGAGAATCTGGCTATGTGCATCCTGAAAGAGAGCCCTCACCAGAAACCTGGAAGCGCCTTGAGCTCAGACTCACCAAGCTCCAGCACTGTGAGAAACACATTGTTATTTTAGCCACTCAGTTCATGGCAGTTTCTTTCAGCAGCTGGAACTACTACCCCTGTTGCTCTTGCTTTTCTAGATTTTCTTAGCCATCTAGATTTTCTCTGCACAGATGATCTCTTCTTACATTTAACCTCTTCCAGTTCAGTCCTCAGGCCCTGTGAACTTTAGCCACACCCCTCACTGCATGCCAGTTCTTCCCCTACAATTCGTACTGTCTTTTTCCTGAGAGAAAATCTAGTTGGCTCAGTGCAAACTGCGGAACCCTGGTATACAGGTCCAGGGCCAGAAGCAGCTCTGTGAGACCCTTTGCTAGCATTGTGTCCTCTCCAGGCCCAGGCTGAAGTGGTGGGAGGGGTATAGCAGTGGATCTGAGGGTGCTATGGAGCAGGGGGCTCGGACCCCAGGGGCACTGATGAGGTGGCCTTATCGACACTTGGACCTTTATCATTGCAGTCTTGGACTTTCTGCCAGAAAATATGGGGAGTGAACCCATCTTACCATCACCCTTTACCTTAAGGAATATTCTCTGCAGGGTTGCCGGGTCACGACACTGTTATGGAATATGATGTTTCCATGATACAAATACTCAGAGGGGAAGTTGCACAATGTTTACACACTGAGAAACTCTTTTTTCTTTAACCTGGTGTCTTCACACTGATCTAAATCTCCAGCCGTTTTTTTGTTTGTTTGAGACAGGATCTTGCTAAGTCACTAAGTTGCCCAAGCTGGACTCATTTCTGTGATCCTCTCTCAACCTCAGAGTGCTGGGATTATAGGGGTGCACCACCATGCCCACTGCATACTGAGAAACTTATAGCATAAAGGCTGGCACATGAAGAGGACATTCTCCACTAGGAAAACACTTTTATTTGGTTTGAATTAAACTCCGAGTGTGCCCAATGTCTTGGGTCTCCTGGGAATCAGTTGCATCAGGTGTCTTCTTAGCCAGGCAAAGTTTTCCACATTGGCCTTGGATGATTTCAAGTTTTATTGGTGAAAACTCTGTGAGAATATGATTTTCTTGTTGGAAATTTACTAAGATCAGTTCTTTTCATACTATAGAAATAAAGGATGCACTCAGAATTGATATCCTTGCTAAAATGATAGTTACTGTGAATTGTCTGTATGTTGTGTGTGTGTGTGTGTGTGTGTCTGTGTGTCTGTGTGTGTGTATAAATGTGCAATAAGAAAAGCATAGACTTTGGAATCCAATTTTTCTGAAACTCACTCACTGTCCCCAGGCTAGAAATATTTCATTTTGGACACTGCAGTGAAACTTAAGTAATTATCCATGTTGTATGTCTGTGTGCTTGACAGCATTGCCTTCAAAATATTTTGATATGCAACTTTTCTTCTCCGCCTTTGTGTTGTCAGACAACATGCCAGCTGTCAGATGGAGGGAAGTGGCAAACTTTGGCATCACTATTCCAGACACCTTCCCTGAGAAGGCCCTATAAATAGCATAATAGGATAAAACCAGCCACAGAGGGATAGCAGCAGGTGGCACTCGTCCTACCCAGCGCTGGAGGAGTAAATGAATTTCAATGTCTTCATGATACCAAACAACAATAAGATTACAGAAAATGAAGCTTTTGTGATGAGAGAGCCCAACGTTTGAAGTAAGTAATAATGATGATGATACTTTTCATTAACATGCAGCTTCCCCCTTCGATAGTGGTTTCAGAGAGTAAAGAGCCCTGTTTTCTGAACAGCCAATTTCGCCTCTTATCTCTGTGAGGAGTCTCTCCTGAAGGCCCCCTTCTCAGAAAGACAAGGTGATATTGATCAGAGCCAGCTGGTGGGTTGAGGGAATGAAATCCATTGTTAACTTAAAATGTTGCTATAGAAATACATTTTGCTAATTATCACAAAAGGACATCACAGAGGCTTTCATTTGGAATGTTTTTAATCGTCACTGTGTTTTCTAGCTGGCCTATTCTCTGCCCATTCCTTGCCACTTCCTCTCTGTCCCTACCTCCAAAGCCTAGCCTGAACTTCTGTCCCGAATGGTCTCACCCCACCTGTAGCAGGTATGGAAGCACAGGGTGCCGTACAGTGCGGCATTTGTATTGTCCCTTAGTAGTGTCTTAGGTCTAATGTTTTCCACCAGATTTTGAATGACCTGAGAATATAGAAGACTTAGCTTCCAGTATGCTCTCACAGAGTCCAGCCTATCTTTTGATTCATAACTGAATACTGTGCCTTAATCAAGGACAACCTGCCCACGGACACTGAACCAGCATGGAAAGAGGGACTCCCACTAACCTCAGGTTACTGCAAAGCTCTTGGCGCATCTGACCTGGCATCTGTCCTCTCACTTCTGGCCCCTGTAGGTATCTTTGCAGGTCCCATCTCTAGTCCCCAACTTGGCTGCCTTACTTACTACCCCTCAAGCGTGGCGGCAAATTGGTCCCACTGTGCCCCAGCTGGAGCTTTGCAGGACTCTAATTTTAGTTTTTATTTATCCAAAAGTTGTAGCTCTTTGTCCCTCTGTGTGTGCCTGGCCTGCCACTAGCCAGTATCCAAGGTCAGGAATCCAACCACATATGTGCAGTTGTAAATACTCAACTTTGTCCCTTGTAATTGATCAAAACCAAAGCCAAGCCACTGCCCCTCATCATCTGACCCCACCCTGTATTGGTGGCCTTTCTCTGGCAGTTTTCCTCCATCCTAGGGCCCACGCCCACTCTGTTGCTACATATGGTCTGATACCTAATTGAGACTGAAATTGCTAACATGAGAGATGCCAAGTTTTAGGAAAATGTGGCTAGCAATCCATGCCCATCCTTGATTAATTACCTGCATTTCCTCACATTTTACTGGAGAGTGATACCAGTGTCTTGGCAGGCATTTGTGACTGTCCCACATGATGAGATAATGGTGCCACCTCTACTAAGATGGTAAGTCACTACCAAATGCAGTCTCTGCAGGGAACCAAGTGTGTCTGCTCTGTACTTCTGCTTGTTGTGCACACCAACATGCACAGAGAGGCAGATTAAGTAATTTACCTTCATTTTACAGACCTGAGAACCCAAGGTCAGAGGCTCAATACAGAGCAGTTTACGAGGAAACCAAGAAGTGAACAGAGGTGTTAATTTTAGAACCTACCACTGCCTTCCTCCTGGGCCTCTGCCTCGTTTGCCGAGCTGTGTCTGTCACTTGCAGTCATTGTCTACCTGAATAGCATGTGCATGACTGGCAGGAGGCCCCCGTGGCAGCATCCCTGTGGGGGCTTTGGTGAGTTCCTTGTATAAATGCCCTTTTGTCTAATATTCTAGGGCCAGGTCAGCATTATGTTTTGTTGAAGAGCCAAGTGACAGTTATAGACTTGGTGAGAAAGGCAGCAAGATCAAAGATATTATATACAAACTTAGATTGCAAGAAATAAAAACTGATGTCTGTCAGTTTGCCTATACAATTTGAAAATATAATACTTCATTTTCCCCTCCAGCTACAGGAAATGCAAGGTCAGAACAGATGAATCCTCTATGGACCTGGGTCCCACAGTAACTAAAGGCCCCTAACAACCCAAACTACAGCGCATGTAGTGTGTGTGGGAAATCTTTGCAATTGTAAGTCACCTAGATTTGGAGTTCATTGTTACTGCGCTATCACCTGGTGCATCTTAACTGCTATGATCTGGCTAGCCCACATGGATGAGAATTAAACAAGGGGGAAAATGCCATTTGTTGGAAGAAATCCTTGTTGAGAGTGGTTTCCTGGTAGACTATCTCTGGAGAGTCTCATGCAGCACTTTTGTGGACCTGAAGTCTGGAGTGGTGGTGCATTGGTGAACAGGAAACAAAAGACCACACCCCTCTCCCAGGAAGGGGAAACCACTCTCCCCCGGCTGAACAGATCCACACGCTGGGATGAAGGCTCTTGCTTAGTACTCTGCACACATTTACTGAGCACCTCTCGAACACAAGTCTTTCTCAGAATCTCCACCTGAGTCATCAGACAGTCTCTGAAAGGAGAGGAGCGAGTATTCTCTTTGGATTTCAACACGATTTCTTGGCAGTCAAGCAGTCAGAAAGCAGTGATGTCCAATTAGCAGCTCTTGTATCTCTATGTAGACAATTTTCAAGTCTGTTCTTCTTCAAAAGGTGAGAAGGTGATGTGAGTGAAACTTACTGTCCACCTCTGGTGAGAAAATGCCTCCCTCCCCATGACACTCATGGGGCAGGCAGCTCACCCTCAGTGTGCTGAACTTGGTCAGAAGAAGCCGTTGGCTACTCCCATGATGCCCCGTTTGTTTTAACCTCTTTGGATTAAAAACTTATTGCTAGTTTAGCAGGCCCGCTCTGCTAGCACAAGCAGCTAATGTGAAAAATCAAAACTGACAGCACATTTAAATCAAACCCCTGACCCAAATTGGGTGTCAGTACATCTCATGAAACAATTTATAATCCCCAGATGGAAAGGCAGAGGGGCGTTCCTGTGCTTGCTGCAGGGCATGTACTGAAGGCAGAACTTTCCAGCTACCGGGAACCAGATGCTGAGAGACCAGGTTTAGATTGCAAGGAAGAAAGTAAGTCACCGAGTATGCAAGACAGCTAGAGAGGCCGTGAGACAGAAAGACATACTTTCTGAATCCTGCTCCTCACACACTCATAGCTGCTGTAAGATTTTCTGTCCTAAGCACTATCACCAGGGGATCAGCATTTTCTCCTTTTATGACAAAATAACTGTACCTATTTAGTAAGTGGTTTTGTGAATCTCCATGAGACTCATATTTGAAACAGGAAAAAACAAAACTCATGAAGAAGTGGCCTGTTCAGCCACGTGTTTGTGACACATGGTGACTTTGACTCATAGGATCTTCAGGAGTTGTGATTTGCAAATGTATTAGATAGAAAAGGAATTTCTGATTTCTAAACTATAACTATTTCCCTGTGTTATGAAGTGGGATAGAAACGGTATGGTGGCTAAATCTGAAGCTAGTCTGACAAGGATTAAAGAAAACTTCGAGTAACCTTTGTTTGTGTTCAAAATTGCTATCTGAACCACAATATCGATACTTTGAGGACAGAAGCAATGCCTGGGCATTAGAAGGCAAGAATCACTCTATTTTGTGACTGTGAAGACGCAAGGAAGCACATGCTGCTTTATCAGCAGAAATTCCATGGTTAGGATGGTGAGAGAAGGACATACACCCTTGATTTTGAGCAAATTTTGAGGTGGGGTTAGGAGAGTTGAACTGTGTGTAAAACTTTTGGTGTCTTCCAACAAACAAGTGTCACTTTGCTCCTTCAGCACTGATCAGCTCCGCGGTGAGCTTTGGAGTTCTATCAGGGGCCTGGCCTGCATTTTCCTGACTTATGATTATACCAGGGCTGCCGCAGCCAGCTCACATGGACATTGAACAGCTTTACACAGGTACAGCAGACAGCACCTTGCTTGGGTGAGCACTGTATGCCTCCTACCTTCATTTTGAGCCTCTGTGACATTTGGTGTAGGGTGGATATTGGGGTTGGTTGGCAGGTTTACAGGACCAGGCTGGAGGCCCAGAAGACAGCTTATGGTGACCCTTGGCCATGGGAGGGTGAAAGCCAGGGGATAAGTGTTTCCTCTTGTCCCCTAGTGAACACTTCTAGGATGCATTTCAGAAAACTTCCCAGGAGGTCCTAGGGTCAGGACATCACAGAGCCTGCAATGGAATCAACCTGATGGCGTGTCACTGGGCCTTTGTCTTCTCACTAGTGTCCTGTTCGTGAAGGCCACTAGCCAAACCAGCCATCTGCATACAGGGTCAGCAGTCTTCCACCTGAGGAATCCTGTCAGTGGCCTCACCTGCCTCCCTGAGAAGTGTGTAATTTTACACCAAATTCAGTCTTCCTACTGTTGGGGCCTTATAAATGAATATAAAAGATCCCACTCACTTCTTCATTTCCAGTGTGGTTTTAGCACCCAGAGGCCAGTGGACTGAAATGATCCCATTAAAATGGTCAATGACCTATTTTTTTCCCTTCTAATATAGGAGAGGCCCTTTTAATGTGTATTTTTACCCTGCCGGATTGCTCCTTTGTGAGCCTCATTATAGATCCTTGACCTTCAGAAAAGAAATTAAAGTATAGGGCCATTTCATGGTATTTGCCTTCATTCTTGGTTCGCTTTTTGATCTTTGTGAAGTATAAACAGTCTGAGGAGAGTGCTGACGAGGCCAGTGTGGTAGCCCTGATCCCAGCATGGCTGATTAGCCTTGCGTGGAGCAAAGCCATCACAGAGCCTGAAATTGCATTCTGAGCGCTCGGGGAACACAGTGCGAGTATACGCTCTTGGTCACCCAGCGAAGCAGATGACAATGCACATTTCACCCTCACTTTTGAGCACCAAACACACGTGTCAGTGACAGTGATTCAGAAGTGCAGCACGGTGTATAAGGACATGAACACGTTTATATAACAGGGTGGTTTTAGCTGGCTGAGCAAGACTCAGATGAAAGAGGGGATGCGCTGCTCTGGGTTAGGAGAGTGAGGGCTAGAAACCATTTGAGCTATTTGTCACATGAGGCAAGGAACTCTGTAAGATGCTGGCTGGGTACAAGAAATAGCTTCAGGGCTCAGGTGATCAGGCATGACAATGAGCTGAGAAGTGGCCAGGCTCCTCGCTCTGTGTGACTCCTCTGCCAAGCCAGGACTGCAGGTGCAGGGTCCATGCTGAGACCGTGCCTGTGCCCAGACACAAGTGTGTGTGCGCCCCTGTGTGTGCATGAAAGCAGTCTCAGAAGAGGATAAGAGGGTTAGAGTTTGTTGGGCAGTGGTTTGGTAAGCTGAGGCAGGAAGGGGGAGGAGCTGCAGGACAAGATATGGTGACTGCAGACGGCATGTGAGATGTGGCTGTCAATACTGGGGAAGGAACAGCGTTGCTTGCACTGATTTGGTGGGGGATTTTAAGCCCGCAGATAATTGGCCAAAATTTTATATTTCACTTTAGGGACTGAACTATACCAACTCCCTTTCTGACTTCTGCAAGGCTGCTGAATGCTCTAAAAGCTTCATGCTTAAGGAGCGTTGACTTTGGCATTTTCTCCCTTGCCCCAAATAAGTGGACTCTGCAGCCATGTCCCCAGTGCCAAAGGATCATCTAGCAACGCAGATTTGCTATTGACCCTGAGTTTCAGGGACTGCCCAGCAGCTCCCCAGGAGGGCTGCAGCTAGCAGACACTTTGCTAAGACCAGAATTGGTTCTCCAAAATAAAGTTGTGCTAGAATTCAGTTTTATGGTCCACTCGTGTGTATGTTTTTAAAGGTGAGAGTCACATAACATAAAATGAACTAATTTTAAAGTATACAAGCAGTGGCCGTTGGTTGTAATCACAATGTTGTGTAACTACTGCCTTTATCCAGTTACAAAACATTTCAATCATTCTCAAATGAGCCCACAGGAATGGGGTCTGAATGTCTGATGATTCTGAAAATTATTTTTGTTTTAATGGGAAGCAAATTTCTTTTCTGTTCATTTTGGGAACAACTCTTATATCACCTTTTAATTCAATTTAATTTTCAAAGTCTGTTGTTAAATGTATATGCCGTGCTCCATCTACCATGTGCAGGCCCAGTTAGGAAATCATGTATGAAGATCCCCTGAAAGAATGTGGACAGGTGTCTCTCCAAAGCCTCCTAGATAATTCACTGAGCCTCTTCTAGCATATTTGGGAATTACTAGTTAAGCGGCAGTTTAGAATCAAGTCAAGTCTGAAGTAACAATCTGAGCCCTCTTACTAACTGTGTGACTTTGGCTCGAATGGCTAAAATTTTTCTGAAAAATAAGGATAATATCCATATCATAAAGTAATTGTGGAAATGAGATGCCTGACTCTTGGGGAGTGCTGAGTAAGTGGTAGCGTTTTGAAAAGGGACAAGAACAACAAACAGAGAAGCAGATGTTGGGGATGTGCCTTTTTTTGGCATTTCATCCTCACAGCGCACTTGGCTTTAAGCTCCTGCCTCTGGGAGTGGAGTGAAATAGCCGTCTTTGGAAGCTGGCAAAGCAGACATCTATTGCTGAGCCTTGTCGTACACTGCCAGAGATCATCTCTCGATTTAATGCAAGATCAGTTTTGGTATCAAGCAATGCTGTGATGAACAGTAACGGGAGAGAAATCAGAGAAACAGGCCTGGGGGATTTAGCAAAGGGCTGTGTGCTCTGAACGTGACTAGCTCAGTAAGTCCAGGGCTTTGAAATAGATCCCTCCCCATGTGTAAATGATACCAGCTGAACAGGCAGGATCCGTGCTGCCTGAGGAAGCGCTCCAACTCATTCAACAGAGCGGAATCCCCCTTGACGTGCTGCTTGGAAACTGGTCCTGTGCAGGTCCTGAGGACTTGTTTCATCTGCCATCATCCAGGTTGGAGTACAATCTGGAGCCCATTCGCTTAGCCAGCAGATATGTCCAGCCTCACCAGTCTGTAATTTGTGCAATGAATGATTGAACATCTATGCTATTTATTGTAATGATATCTGGAAATAATTCATGGTTCCAGCCATTGTGGATGTCCAGTATAGAGTGGCCATTCCCTGATTGTCCTGTGCCTCTCTCATCTCTCAACATGACTGTTATGGTTGATACATTGTGTCAACTTGGGGAGTCTAGAGGTTTGGCTGAGTGACTCAGCAGGAAGCCAAGGTGCTTAATTTGTACACATCCTGAGCCTGTGGAAGAGGAGGACATGGACATTGTGTGAGAGCCACATGCCCCCTGGGTGGGGGTAGCCTGTTTACAAGGGAAGGGAAGGAAAGAGGCTGCTTGTGGCTATTCCTCCCTTTTGCTCTTCTGGTTTTGCTGTGCTCTGCTGCCATGAACTGCTGCCCTCTTCCATGTGCCACTCTGCATCAGAATCAGCCAAGTATGGACTGAGACCTCCATGAACTGTAAGCTAAATAAACCTTTCCTTCCTTCATTTTGGGTGTTGGGTATTTTGTCTCAGCAACGAGAAAAAAGTAACCAAGACAGTGACCTATGCACCAGAAAAGTATCCCTTGGCCAACAGAGAAACGTTGCATAGAATATAACTCTGGAAGTATTCTAGTTTTTAGCATGTAAAACCTCTGGCTCACAAAGAAATGAAAAAAGAAAGAGACAGCCTAACTTAGTGTTTCTCATGCTTATTTAAACATGGAATCTTTTTTGCCATTTAACACTTCCTGACATCTCCTGGAGTCTGTGTCCCTTGCTGGTCCAGAGGAAATCTGTCATGATAAGATGTAGGATTTTTAGACCAAGACTCATGAACAAAACTGTTCAGGTGTATTTCAGATACAGATGCAGATCCTTGTAGTGCCTTCAGAAGCTTTGGAATCTAGTGCTGATTTTAAAAACCTTTGTAGAAGAGAAAATACAACTGGGTGTTTCCTTAGCCACATAGGTAAGGTAGGTAGGAGAGGCTGGTTGGGGTAGGAGTCCATTCATACCTGCTGTCAGATTGTGGGGTGCCCTGCTGCAGCAGTCCCCAACCTTTTAGGCACCAAAGACTGATTTCATGGAAAATGATGTTTCCACTGATAGGATGGGTGGAGCTCGGGCAGAAATACCTGTGATGGAGAGGGGTTGCAAATACAGATGAAGCTTGTACGTATCCATGGCCCAAGGACTGGGAACCCCTGCGCTAGTGAGTAGGGAACCCATATGCCTCAGCTCCAGCCAGTTCCTTCTGTGTGGTGGGAATGTGGATTAGGCCATGCAGGGTTTCTTAGGAGGATATGAGAATCTCTATTTTTCAGTAGGAGATTTCATTTCTTTAATTTGTTCATTTCAAGTGTAAAAACCCTGAGATGGCCTGCATAAACAAAGCAAATAAAAACATCGACAACAAACTCATATACAGATGGTTGATGGTTTCTTTCTCCTTAGTACACTTTCTTCAGTTAGGTTCTAGGTCAACACAAGCGCTTGGTTTTCTTTCTGTCTTCTTCATCCTCTTTACTGTTCTCCTTTGTTGGCTGGAAATGTTGAAAAGGCCCAGGATGTAGTCCTCCAGCCTGACTTCTTCTCCATAGTTACTTATTTTCTTAGGGATATCCTGTAGCTTCATGCCATTAAAAGTCCTTTAGATGCTGAGGGGAAACACATTTATTTTTCAGCTTGAGTCTCCTCTCTACTCTCTGGATTTGGATGTCCAGGTCCCTGTCTTCTGTCTAGCAGAGATCTTGAACCCAGTATATCTAAGGTGAACCTATCTATCTCCCCAAACCTCCACACACAACCTTCTTGACTATGATCTTAGCACTGCTATGATGGGCTGCAGCTACTCCTCTAATGGGCCAGGTTTCTGGTACTATAATGAAACATCTGAGATAGCTAAATTATGAAGAGAAAGGGTTTGTGTTGGCTCAGTTTTGGAAGTTCCAATCTGTGACTAGTGAATCTATTGCATTTAGGCCTCTCATGGATGTGGTGGATAAAAATGACAGAGAGCATGTGGCGGAGTAAGCTTCTGGCATTATGGCCAAGAAGGAGCCTAGGTCCCACAATTTCCTCTGCAGACACACTTCCAAATGATCTAAGGGTCTGCTGGGCTTACCTCCTATGATTCAAGTACCTCTAAGTACAATCCCCCTAGGGATCATGTCTTTAACACATGGGCTTTGGGGAGCATTCCTTATCCAGACTATAGCATTCCCTTTGCCTTCAAGTGTTGCTTAAATATTTCCTGCCCAAGGGAACCTGTTGTGACCACCCTTACCTCTTCCTATAGCGTTTCTCTTCTAACATATTCTTGTGCATTCAGGGTTATTATTCAACATCTAACTCCTCCTGGTAGAATATATGTTCTGTGTGGATGGGGACCCTTCTCTGCTTCGTGCACTCTTGTGCTCTGAAAGTCTGTATCAAGCATGTGGTGCATACCTAATAAACATTTGTTGAATGAACCTCAGTTGCTTCTTGTCAAAAAAATTCTAGAGAAGACACGCTTCAAAGCTCAAGCAGTTGTGCTGTCCTTGTTGTCTCAATGACCTGAATCAATTCAAAATGTTTTACCTTTCATAGTGGTCTTAACTTTGGAGAAGTCCTGGAAGTTACATGGCAGCAAATGAGGTTAATAAAGTAGACGAAGACACATCACCATGTTCCTGTTGCACCGCACTTAGCAGCAGCATCCATCCCAATTCTGATCACATCTCATGAAAACACTTGTGAAAGAGGATTTTCAGAACTGCTTCAGAAAGAATGCTGGGATAATGTGTTCAAAGTGTGATAAGTGTGTTCAAAGTAAGTTAGAGGATTTTGAGGGGAATTAATGTGTCTTTCGCTGTAATAATTTTTAAAATGTAAACATTTTGATCACACTTCAGATCACAGTTCAAGTGTTAATTGCCCATTAATTGCACTGGACCACAAACCATTGTATATAAAGAATATCTGTGTATATAAAGAATATCTTCAAAACATATTTGGTAGATGGAGTAACTTCCATAGTACAGGAAAGTTTGAAAAATTCATATATATATATATAATATGAATTATATATATAAAGTAATATATATAAAGTATGTGTGTGTGTGTATTTTTTCTAACCAGAAGTTTGACATCTTGTTCTACAGATCAAATATTCTAATGAGCATGACTGTTTAAGCATTCTTCCAGCTTTCTGCTGGGATTCCAATTTTAAAATTTAAAAAAAAAGCACTGCAGTCTTCTCACACAATTGAATAGCTCATTTCTCAGTGTGTTGCTAATCTGCAGTTTTGCCCCAAAGATATTATTTTAAAAACTTTCACACTGAGTTCCTTTGTGTATGAAAGACAAAGTTATTATCAAAATTATTACTCATGTTCTTTGTCATGCAAAAAAGCATAAGTAATGTTTTTAATAATGCAAGCCATTAAAAAGTAGATGGGCTGAATTCATTGTGTCTGTTTCTAACACACATTGGGATAGAATTTTCTGTGAACAAGGTGTAACCCCTTGATGCCTGTGTCTTTCCCCTAGTTTTCTACACAGTGTTGAACATGTATTTTATGTAGACTCAGGGCCAACTTAAGACTTTCAAGCCCCTTCTTTGCGAGGCAAAGGTTTTGACACAGAAGGATTCACAGCAGGAAACAATTTTCTTTGGCAAGAAATGCTTTGGAAGAAAGTAAAATTTGTGGAACTTCATTAAAGGACAACTGGTGCTATCTCACAATTTTCTGAGGTATGTTCATGGACCAGGTGACATTTTAGGAGTGAAGATTTCCTTCAGGATTAAAGCCTTCTGTTTTTAGGGGGGTGGTTTTGAGGATTGAACTCAGGGCCTTCATATGGAGTTACCTCCTACGTTTTCTTCTCCTGCATCTTCTAAATTCTTTATTTTGGTAAGGTCCTCAGGCTGGGCTCAAACTTGTGATCTTCCTGCCTTTAGCCTCCTAGAGTTCAGAGGTTACAGGCATGTGTCACCATGCTTGGCAAGACTGAACCCTTATTATGGCAAGCTAGGAAATGATCAAGAGGTGTGCGGATGGCCAATGACTTGTACCTGGGCTCCACTCCCCTGCCCCTTGCCATCGCTGAGTGTCTGTGGGACCATCAGTCAGGGCAGGGGACCTCGCCCACTGCATCTCCCAATCTCTTACAAATACGATACTCTGGACCGCTCTGCCAAATGACTGGCACTGACATGTGAAATGATGGTGGTGTATAAAATACGAGACATGGTCAGTGAGTATTTGGGAAGGGTGCAAGAGTATGTCAGTAAGACCAGCTCTCACAAAGACTCGAGTTAAGGTCAAATATCAGGTGCCTTTGGTTGGTACTGTGCTCTCATAACCTGCTTAAATTCCAAAATGTGGGTTTCTGTACCAAGGCTTGCTTGCCATCCCTAGGATGCCTCCAATCTCCTTACAGTCTTTTAAAGCAAAAAACGTGCAGTCGTGTGTGCTTCCTCCTGGCACCTCACCCCATGGGCTGTGAGCATTGTGGCAGCACAGAATGAGCATCTCACACCCACCTGTGGTTATTTCACACACAAATGTGACATATTCTGAGTGTCCTTCAGAAGAATTATGTGGCCTGAAAATTTGATTCTTTCTCCAAATAACAGTCTTGCTTGTAGTAAAAAAAATCTGAACCCATAAAGTAGCTGTATAATGGGGGACAATAAAGAAGACCCAGGAATGAAATAGGTCCCTGGAGAAAGGAGGATGTTACTTCCTCACACCCCAGATTTGTAGCTCTTCACTGCTGTTGGAAGAAATTGGTTTTGCTTCTCCTTCTTACATCCTACTTCCTTCTCTTTTTCATTTTTCAGAAAAGAAATATGAAAGATCAAAAACACAGATTTGCTTGTACGTTAGGGTAGCCTGATTAGGTCAGAATTAGCCTTTTTTTCCTATTCCCTGCCAGAAGCAGACACCATCTGCAGAAATTATTTAAATTCATGTGCCTTCCAGGGAAGCTGCTTTATTTGCCACTGCATTTATTGTAGCACCAGGGAACTGACAGTCATTCCAAACTTTTGCTGTAATAGTACAAGTATTGCTGATGGCCATTAGATTAACAAAAGGAAAAATTAACTTTCCTCCAGCTGAAAATTAACACTTTAGATTAATTAAAAAGCAAATGTAATCAAGGCCTCTGGATGTTTCTCTGAAGGTCCTTTCTGAGGGGGCCTCAGCCCCATAGTGGGTCTTCATAGCTTTCAGGAAGGGAAGACTTGAATGTTTCATCAGAATGAGTTTAGAATGTATGTAATTGGCCCAGTGAGAATAGAATGGAAGCCAGTGGGAGTCTGAAGTTGCCCTAGCTCCATGAAGAGGGAATTTCTCACTGCTGGTTTTCTTGAGAGAGGGCACTAGAGAAGGACAGAGGAAGTGAGGTCACATGTGAAGACCCCTCTTCCTGTGTGTGTGACCTTTGGCAAGTGACCGACTCTCTGGGGACCTCTGGATTTTTTCTCTTGTTTGGTTCTGTTTGTGCAGTACTGGGGATGCTGTGGTATATTCCCAACTTTTTTATTTACTTAGGTGTTTTTTTTTGGAATTTTGAGACAGAGTTTTACTAAATTGCCCAAGCTGCCCTTGAACTTGTGAGCCTCCTCCCTCCACTTCCCAAGGGGCTGGGATTACATGGGTGCACCACCATTCCTGGTCAGGACCTCGGGTTTGGCTTCATTTTTTTAAATCAGCACACACTGTAAAACACCTAGCACAGGCATTGCTCAGTGGATGTGATTCCCATTGCTGACACCCTGCTGCAGGGAGCGTGTGCTGATTGGTGCTCAGGGACTCAGTAACACTAGTTGATCCTACAAGTTCACAAATAATGTTTACCAAATTGCCCGTGACAACATGGTCTTCCAGACCAATGCCCATAATTCCAGAGATTTGATTTCATTATGTTTTTTGCTAAGTGTAGTTTTGTTGGGAAGGACTGGACTTCCTAAAGTGTTGTGGTGTGTATCTACGATATCCCTCTCAAACATCACACAGTTGTAGGGTGAGGCTTTTGAAAAGTGATTGAATTCTGGGGGCTCTGCAGCTGACTCGCTGTTAGGGGGCATGGCCTGGTCAGAGGATGCGGGTCACTGGAGCCATGACTTGGGAGGATGTCACCTCCCTTCTCTCCCTGCTTCCTTTCTGCCATGAGTACAGCAACTCTCCTCGCCCCTTCCACCATGCTGCAGACCATGCAAGGGTGGAAACTCCTCAAATAAACCTCTCTTCCTTTAACTTGTGGTGTTTTCTCCCAGTGATGAGAAAAGTGGCTAAGACATAAAGGGCATATCAAAACCTGATTATGCAATAGCTAGTTTTCTTTTTTATATTTTGCTTATTTTTTTATTTTAAGGATATCCCTATGTATTTCAGGTTTCCTTTTCTTTCTCTTTTTTCTAAAAGTAAATTCATCCAGCTACAGATTGGCTTTTTCAGGGTTCTCTGGCATTGTATTTAAACTTTTCACTGTCTTGTCTCAAGCAGCTTTTCCTGCCTTGTCTCGTGAGCTGTGAAACACTCTAACCACATTAAAGTTCTTGCTCTTTTTCAGATGTGCCGTGGGTATTCCTGTTTTGCTCTGTGGCCCGTCGGTGTTCCTCCATCTTTGAAACCTTTAGTCTCTATAAAACTTCGTTTCTATACAGACACACTTTAAATCTCTACCTCTTCCTTTTTAAAGTTTTCTCTTAATTTTTATCTGAATTCTGGCCCCATCCTTCTTGGCAGAAACAACTCATTTCCTTTACACTTTACTCTTTTAATTTTCTTTGATAATAATATTATTATTAAGGTAGTTATTAATTCATGGAATAAAACTACTTATAATTTCTAAAGTATTGCAGCATGCTAGACATTGTGGGAAGAATGTACTTATCTTATTCTGCTGAAGCTTTCCAACTTAGTGAATTGAGAGTCAGTATTTCCTCCACTTGGCAAATGAAGAAACTGAGGCCCAGATACTTGCCACAGCCCTGTTACCAGCATGAGGTAGTGTTACTGGGGTGCCCTAGGGCAGGGGCTTGATTCTGGGGATTCTAGCAGACTGGATTCAGTCGCCTGCCACATCAGGAGTAAGAGAAAAATGATGGTAGCTAAAAATAAAATTTTCCCATTTTGGCAAAAACTGGGCAGACAGGTAGACTTTCTCCACTTAAGATATCATAGCATCAAGGTTGTATAAGATGAGAACAAAACCCAGGAAATACGCAGAGAACCTGTTGCAGTTCTGGTTGGTAAACCCACTTCATGTGCTTCACAGGTCCCGGGGTTTGTGGCAGTTTTGTTCACAGCATGAGATGGATCAGGTGAGAGAAAATAAAAATTACAAAAATACCTTTTAAATCTTACAAGATACAGGCTTCCAAGCTGTCCTTAAGTGTACATGTTGAATACTTCTTTTAAACCTTTCATTTTAAAGGGGGCTTCCCAATAGTAGAGTTGAGGCTAGAACACGTGCCGCTATGTGCCTGAGGTCCATGGTCTGACGCGGGGTCCATGGTCTGGGGGAGTCCTTGCCACACATGGCCCCAAGTTCCATCTTGGTGCAGTGTATGCTTCACATCTGCCACTTTTCAAAGCTGTGAGTCTTCTCAGGTCCAGGAGCACGACTCCTTTACCACTGCCTTCCCTGCATCTAGAACAGTGCTTGCTGTCTGGTGCGTACCCAGCTCCCGTGAGGAAGGTGGGACGCACGCCTGCATGAGCTGGAGAGGCAGACATGGAGGACAGTGGCCCCCTACGTTCTGAAATATGACACAGAACCATAAATGACATCAGTTTGTGTCCCTGCTCAGACAGTGACTAATGATGCCTGGTTGCCTTGGGCGCATTAAGACACGATTATGTTCTGTCAGCTCAGCTCTCCTGCCTTCGGAATGAGGGTGGGGAGCACGGTTCCTCTGCTCTAGTCAAGTTTTGCTGCAGCAGATCCCGTTCACCCTCTTGACACCAATTTATGTGATATTTTAGCATTTAGCACAAAGACAGGAAAATGGTATTTCCTCCTGTGTCCTCTAGGCAGACAGCCCACTTTCAGGTTTAGGCGTGATTTGAGCTTTTCTCAAGCCCGGTCTAATCTGTTGAAATTCCCCTCCTGAAATTCCCTCACTAAACTCTCCCATGATCCATCACTTTGAAGCTGGTTATCGCAGTGTTGTCTTTTACCATTATTAGTCTTTGGAGATTGATACTCTCTGGTGCTTCTGACTGACTCGCATGATTTTGGCTATTAATCTTTATCGCAATCAAATTATTTACTGTTTCAACTTGGAAGGTCTCGCTGCTCCTGGGATTGAATCTTATCAGTGCTGATGGCTTCACAGTGAAAGCTGTTTTTTTCTGTACATTTCTCTGGTTCGTAAACGAAGTCTACCTCCAAGGATTCCCGGATGTTGTTACTTTCTTGAATCCCTTTCCAGGCTTTGTGTTTCCCCTTTTTTTGTTGTTCCTTCTCATCCTTCATGGAGCCAATTAAATGCATGCAAAAAGGGAGCTTTAGAAAACTCTCTAATCATGTACCTGATTCACAGATTACAGCGCGCTCTCTGCACGCCTCCTATGATGGGGCATCTAAATAACTGAGGGTCCCAGACACTGGTAAGAGTATTTCAAATCCACCGTGTTTTGGCACCAAGATCCACTTCCTACTGACTATTCTTTGCTGAATGTGTCAGGAATACCAGGCCAACACATTCCTGGAAGACAAGGCACTGATTTTGACAGCTTGGGCCTTCCCCTTTAGAGCTACTGAAAAAGGTACCCACGCTGATTCCTGCGGGGTCAGATTGCATCACCTTGGAAAGTCTCTCCCAGGATGTCCCAGGCCCTGCCAGTGACTCAGACTAACCCAATAACTATCCTGCCTCTGACCAAATCAAGACCTGGCTGTATATGGAGGATTTAGCCTAAGGGAGAATAATATTCAAGGCATGGGAAAAATAGGCAAATCTGAAACCAACATTCTCTGATGGGGAAAACTGAGCCAGTGAAATTCTAATGGAATGAAAGGGAAACGGTTTCTAAGACTGGCGAGGCAGCGTTTGTTATTTCAAGGATTCACCGGAGCACCACCTAATGAACCTAATTAGGATTCAGTGCATTCACTAGGGTGTATCCACGTACTTCTCCAACACTCGGGGGTCAAAGATGGCGAAAAGACACGACAGATATAAAAAAATAGGAAAGGTGCAATTACGTCCTCTGAATTATCCTACAGGTAACTGTGGAGCTTTCTGTTTCTATAGAATGAGTGTTTGGTGCTTTTTTTTTTCTTTTTGGAGATGTAGATGACTTTTATGTTC
Source organism: Dinomys branickii (assembly GCA_004027595.1). NCBI lineage: Eukaryota > Metazoa > Chordata > Mammalia > Rodentia > Dinomyidae > Dinomys > Dinomys branickii. Next base: position 72,648 of record PVLD010002105.1, read on the forward strand.
CTGTGATAATAAAAGAGATGTTTGGGAAAGAATATGATGCCTGCTTCAAAAACCAACTAAGATTGAGGAGACAGAAACCACCCCCAACTCATGATAATTCTACAAATGAATTGCTAAAAAGCTGAAGTTTTCTTGCTTACACATTTTATTTTGGTGGGGGCTGGAGGCAATGAAGGCAGAGAAATAACAGTTCCACTATAATAGAACATACAGATGCATAAAAATTGCATGTTGTCAAAAACTTGAGTTTGACATTAAAAAATTATCACTGGAAAAGATGAATGTTTTAATGCCAGTAGATATGTAATTCTTAATATTTATTGTCATGTGGTTCTGAGTAATTTTATTGGTCTCTAGAACGATTCAAGGAGAAAATACAAAGGCAACACCCCATTTTACAGATGAAGAAACTGAGGCTCAGAGAAGTTACAACTCCCCTGTGCTCATGCAGCTTGCAGAAGATGCTAACCTTGGATGGAACTCCTCAACTGTGACGGTTACTCTATCCTCTGTTCTTGTTACAAACTTCTCAAGATGAAACATGGCAGGCGTATATTGTTGATTCACAGGCACCGTAAAGATACAATCTGGGAAACCGAGAGCACGCTGAGCTTCTGTCTCCTTGTCTCTTCTATCGTTTCCTTAGCTGAAGCATGTGAGAGTGTGTAAGTGGCAGAAGCCCATTAAAATCCAATGGCAAAAGCAGATGTTGTAAACCAATAATACACTGACCTCAGATCTGTACCCTAATTTCTTCCCAACTACTAGATTGTGTCTCTTAATGGGACACAAGACATTCCTAGCAAACATGAACCTAACAAACGCTTATGGGCAACTTCTCCAGGATAGGCGTTGAGCTAAGAGTGGTGGATAAATAGTTACGATGCTGGTAGCTCGCTGGGAGCTGTGGTCCAATGAACTCTGCCTCAGTCTAACCTTCTTGCTCACCTGGGGAGTTAGTTACTCATAGAGAGTCTTGGAGTCCATTCCCAGCACAGTTTGCTGTGGCCCTGGCTGAAAAAATGCTGATGGGTGGAGCCTTGCCCAGGAAAAGGGAAGCTGACACCCAACCTCAGGGCAGCTACTGCTCCCACCCGCTCTCTGGTCCTGCTTCTGCTCTCGTGCAGCCAGATAGCTGGGCTGTGAACGGAACACACCCTTCGGGGAGAAAGCAGAATCTGAGAGGGAACTCACACTTCCTGGAGAGTGAGGCTTGTGTTCAAGTGTAGAGCTTCAGGCTTAGAAAGCCAAACCTCACAGGATGATTGCAGAATGATCGAGATATGTAAAATTCAAAATTTTTCAAGAACATTTCATGAAGAGCATAATCCTACCTGTCTTCCAGATGGTGCGGACTTCATGGACTCGATTATTTTTTCAAATGTATCGATGAGTGTCTGCTCAGGCACTGTGCTAGGTACCGACACCGGTGGGGGATGGACTGCACTACTAGAATCCTCCTGATGAGCCCAGATCCACTGTGAGCTAACGCGCCGCTGCCCCACCTCCTTCCCCAAAGAGCAGAAAGGGACTCCTGGGCTGAGATGAGTGGAGGCAGGGGTAGCAGCTGCGCTCTCTGCGTGAAGCCCACACTTTCAAAGGCAGGACTCTGCCCATGAGAGGAGAGAAGCGTGCTTGGATCCAGAATAAAAGCTTTCTATCATAATGCCTCATAATGTCTCTTGGTGCTTGCAGAAAGGAAGGAGAGAGGACGAAATTGGGTGACAACAATCCTAACCGGAGCCTTTACCTTTGATGGTTTCTGAGGACAGAATCGTGGAGGCTACTGGCTAGGAAGTGTTTGCTGTCTCCCAGTGTCAATTTGCCTTTTCTCAGTGACAGACAGGAGTTCATTTAGGGTGCCGTGATGCTGAGGTCTGGAGTGGGTAGTCCTGGATCTTATAAAATCTCAGTTAAGGCCACAAATAGTTCACAACTATTTGTCTGACATATCTTAACACTAAATTTTTGTTTTAGTTTTACACAGCCCAATATTTCTAAAATCTTTTTCACAGGCTTTTACTTTTTGGTGACTTTGCTCTGAGTGTATAAATGTTGTCATGCTGTTGTGTGGCCCAACCTTTCTACTTTGTTAATTTATCTAGAACATATTTTGATTTACAAGGAAGACAGGTATTTAATATTTTGGGGAGATTTGAGTACCATTTATGCAATATCTCTTTCACTGAATTAAATACCTCCTCTTTATGTGTTGAATTCATACATATTTTAAGGGTTAATTCACTTTCTGATTTTTCTGCCCACTTGCTTTTAGGTCAATGCAATCATTTTAATAATTAACAAGACCATAATGTTAGGTGAAATAAATCAAAATCAAAGTTTAGATATTGTATGGTTTTCTTTTATATGAGAAACCCAAAGTCTAAATAAAGAGTAAAATAAAAGGTAGGTAATAGGAGGTAGAGAGCTCTTTTTCGAATGGGGAGGAGAAGAGAAACTGGAGGGAACAGGGAAGGGTGGAAGGGGAAGGGGAGTCCCTCAAAAAGGAATTAAGATGTGCCGTGTTCAGGTACAAACGCCCTATGATAAATGTCATCATTTACACTGCAGAAATGTACTAATAAAAAATTTAACAAAAAATAAAATTTTAAACAGATATTACTACCCAGCACTTTGCAATCCCTTGGCTATTTTTTAAAATTTTAAAACCATGTCTTAATTTCTACTTTTATTTCTCTTTTTTGATATTGGACTCTTTCCCTTTGACTATGTGAATTGTTGGTATAAATGTTTTTAAGTCCTGAATCTTCCCTTCCAGTGAACTTGCTCTTAGATTTCAGTTCCTTACTGGATTATATCATCCAAAGCTTCCATTTCCTGCCCCAAATCTTTATAGAAGGGCAATTAGTACATAAGAACACAACAGTAATTGTTCATAAATACTTTACTATACCCTGCTCTCCCTAGTGTATTTCACCTTTTCTCTTGCCCTAATTGTGTGATTTGTCTCTCAATCTATGGAGCTAAAGAGATAAACTAGGTAGCTCAAACCGTGGAAAGCAATACTTGGCCCAGTTGAAATTTCTCCTATCTCTTTTTTCATCTTATGGGGTTTGGGAAATGACTATATGTTATCAAACTTTCTCTAAAGAAAAAAAAGGTATCAGTGTGAGCAGTAATTGCAGCTACAGTTTGCCATCAGTTCTGTCTGATCTCCATGGAGAAAAAGGAATTCCATCTTCTAAGGCCCACTTACCTTAGGAACAGCTCAGGAAGCCATGCCAGGGACTGTTACTTCCCTGACTGTAGACCTAGGGACCATGAAACTCTCTCTCTCTCTCTCTCTCTCTCTCTTGCTTCCTTCCACAGCTTGACAGATAGGTTTTGCATTGAAATCTAAAGCAATATTGTGTTTTATCATAGCGGAGGAGTCTTAACAAATGAAAAAATTAGCATCTATATTTTATGAGTAAGTTTTGATCCCACTGATTTCATGTTTCCCTTGTCACGTAACCTGTCAGTGTCCCAAAGTGCCTATCACAGTTCAATCTCCACTAGATGGTGGGAGTTGATGTAGAAGTTTCCTTAAAGTTAGTAGAAGCAGTGTGGTTAACAGCAGGGGCAGTAAACTTGTTCTGTGTATGGCAGACAGAAAACACTTCTGGCTGTATGAACTGTAAGTCCCTATTGCAACTATCCAACTCTGTAGTGCAAAATAGATACAAACTATGTAAATGAAGTGAAGGATTATGATTGTGTTCCAGTAGACAAATGTATTCCAGTCTTATCAAAAGGGGTGGTAAGCTGCACTGGGTCCAAGGGACAGAGTTTGCTGACTCCTGATTTAGCTGTCAGGTTCTTGAGTCAGGTTACCTGTGTATAAATCTCTGTCCCTCACTATATGGACATATGACTTTAGGTAAGTGTTATGGTTTGTGTCTGCATGTCCCCTCAAATCCTCATGCAATCACAGGGCAGGCTTTTAGAGTTTTGATTGATTGGTTGTGAGTGCTGCACCTGCCCTGGTGTGGAGAGTTCACATATGTAAGGGAAAGAGACTTGCTCCTCCTGCCATTCCCCCATTTTGTTCTTGTTGCTTTGCTGTCTTCTGCCACCATGAACTGTTGCCCTCTGCCAGGTGCCACTCTGCCTTGGAGCCAGCCAAGTATGGACTGAAACCTCCACAAACTGTGAGCAAAGTAAACCTTTCTTGCCTTAATTCTGGGTGTCAGGTATTTTGTTCCAGCAATGAGAGTAAAGTAACCAAGAGAGTAAGTTTCTTAAACCTTCTGCGCCACAACAGTGGAATAGCCACTCTAAAATAAGCATAGTTACAGAATCTATGTTTAAAAGGTAATGAAGATTGAGTACATTAATACAGACCAAGGCCTGAGCACAATAAGCCCTAAATTAAATGTTAAATGTTGTGTGTTAGTTTGAGGCTGGTACCCTACGTAGGTCATTGATAAATTTATCACTGGGAGAACATCTCAGCTAGTTTAAAATACGTTACTAATAGAACTCTTTGTTCCTCTTAATTTCTATTGTTCATACCTTGGGCCCTCCTTCACCACTTCCCAGCATAGGGCCTATAAAGAAACGGAATGAAGAAGGCTCCGTGCTGCCTGCTACATTGTTTTATTTCCCAACTGGAAAACTGCAGTGGCAACAGTAGGTCTTCCGGGGATGCTTTGCAGCATAGAAAACAAGGCTGTTTTCTTACAGCCACAGAAGTCCTCCTTGCGTGGCTTTCTTTTCACAAGGTTTGTCAGCCAAGATCTATTTACTCTATGGCTTCCCAGCTAATTATTTCCAGCATGGCACTGATTGAGTTGTTAATAAAGTGTGAAGGTGCCTTGCAGATACATTCTAAGTCTCCAAGAAACAGATCTACATCTCAGACTGCAAACTGCTGTGTCCTCCGATCTCCCCAATAGTCCAGTGATCGAATCTCCAATTGTAAAATTAATCAAACTTCTCTCAGGGACAGAAATGTTAATTTGAAATTTTTGTCACAATTACTGGGAGTGTTACTGAATCTTCTGACTTGTAATTAATTTCTCCTTCCCTTTCTCCATCACTGGGCTAGACTTCTCTGTAATAGTGATAGATGAAGTAGCTGCCTGACCTTTTTTTATTTAAAATAAATTACTCTACAAGAAAAAAAAATTACCTTTAGGTAATCAACACCTTTAGATAAACAGGGGAACATGGGACATTAGGTGCTTTATTGTTTCTCTCTCTCTGTCTCTTTAATTTGTGTCTCTGGTGACTGAAATGACAAATGGGAAAACAGCCACGTGAGTCTGCTTTTCATGGTTGTGTTCCCATGTGGAACTAGTATAGGTTGTGGTACTGGTTCTTATGGGTACTGGGGAATGCCAGTGAAACCAGAGTGTGGTGCTAAGGAGAAATTGTAAATTAAAATTAAAGAATCCCACAGGGTGGAGACATGGAAGCAAGACAAGTTTACTTGAATGATAGCTGGGAAGTTTACTGCCCCCAGCATAAGCCAGCTCCTCGCTACTCCAGGTGGGGGCTGGGCCAGTCACGCTGACGGTACCAGAGGGCTCGCTGGAAGTGTGCAATCTTAGGTCCTCCCCCAGTTGCTCTGCATCAGGTAAGATCCTCGTGCAGTTTGTGTATGCGCTGGGGTTTAGATAGCCCTGGAGCTCAGCTGCCTGTGGAGACAGTTCCAAGTGAGGCTTACAAACACATAGCAAAATTTGTGGTACAGCACTTGTGCCAACAATAAGAGAATGTGCATTGTTGAATTTCAGAACATAACCAATTCAAGGTCTAAGGACGGAAAGAGATACAAATAGGAAGTGGTTTTTGTAATTGTCCCGCAAGAGGGCCGGTTTGGGTCGGCCTATTGTATTGTAGACATTCAATTGATGGAGTGGAGAGGGTAATGGAATTTCCTAGACCCCACGAGAAAACTCCGAGATAGTGCTAGAAGGCTGTGAAGTGCTTCTGGAGAGCAAGTGGGCTTATTTGTTTAGTTGGAGTGATTGTTAGAGACTGAATAAAGATTTATCACCTCTTCAAATTGAATAATAGGGGATGGAAGAAAGTTACATGGCTGAAGTGCTGGAGACGGGGAACAGGTCAGCCACAGTCTGAGCTCTGGAAGGACAGCCACCAAGACAGTAGGGATATGGCCTAGACAACTCCTAATGGTGGGGTCACTGACTTAATTTCTATTTGTTACTTTTCTTATTAATCCAGTGGGTGCTCTTACACTTTTACCTCCAGACCTTATCACAGGTAAAGCTTATGACCAGTAGTGAAATCTCAGGCCACATTCACACAGCTCTGGATAGAGCAAGTGCAGCTTCATACTGTGACTGGGAATGTGCCTATTTATCTTGTCATTATTAATAATCCAGTAGTTAAAGAGGCTAGCTTTTAAAACCCCATCCTCTGCTGGGAGTTTTGAGACTGAGGATTACATACACAGTGCTTTTCCAGGGAAAACAAGGCTGGCCTGGGATCTTTGTTGTGAAACTCTCTGTCAAAATTAATTAAGGGAATCATGTAATTACAACTTATGCATCTAGATGGCCCCCAATGACTTGTTTCTTAATGTGGGATTAGTTTTGAAACATAAAATAGCGATGAAAAGAATAAATGGAAATGGCCTTTTTTGGATAAAACTTAAATAAAGGAGCTTAAAAGCTTTGATTTAATTATATCTTCATGGCAGTTAAGGCTAGTGTGGAATCCTTCCCCCTTCACACTTTGTCGTGTGAGGTGTAAGCTTTTGCACTGGGGGCCCAGGGCACAAGCTGGTACGATTGTTAAAGCTCGGCCATGCCATTAACTTAGTACAGGCAGCGAGGCCAGGAGATCATCGCCAGCTCCTCTGTTCATTGGCAGGGCCCAGTCTGCTCCTGAGTTCCTCTGGCCCTTGATACACTGAATTATCACTAACACACACATGCTGGTGGATACATCATTTTATTTACCCAGTGGAGATTTCAAATGACTTTATAACATGCTAGATTAGCTCATTATCTTTTAAGGGTGTTTTGGAGAAACTCTAAATGGACTATGATAAGGCTACACAGGACCTGATCTGAGCTGGCCTCATTAATGTGAAAAATCATGTTTTTTGCATCTGTTATTATAGTCACCTACTTTGAGTATTACTCAGCAGTGTCCCTTGTACTAAGTTTTTCATCTTCCAGGCTAGTGTCACTTTCATGGAGACCAAGGTCCTACTGGGGTTTCTTCCTCCCTCCCCTTCCGCTGTAACTCATCAACTGTCCTGGGAGATCTGAGTCATCATTGTGCTCAGTGATGTTCTTAAAGGTTCCCATGTGGTTTTGTCACCTTGCTATTTCAACAAAGACCCCTTTCTTTAGCTGGGAGCCTCATGAGGGCACAAGCACTGGATCTCAGCACAGGCGCATCTTGGCAAGCAGGCTCCCTTCCATTCTCGAGTGTCCAGTGAGCGAGGGCAAACTGGTGAAATCCATCCTGTGACCAGAGTGGGGTTGGTACTCAGTCAGTGGAACGTGTGGACCGTGTGACTTCCCCAAAAGTCCTGATTCTCCCACTCTGTGACAGCGCCTTCAAGGTCCTCTGTCAGGTTCCTTACCTGCCACTTCCCTTATACTCTCAGGTTCAGCTGAAGAAATGTTCAGACCCTTGCAAGGCTCCAGCCTCTCCTGCCTATGTCCTTACTCTTCACATTCCAGTGCTGGTTCTCGTCTGCTCCTCCTACTTCTGCTTCATCCTGCTTGTCTGGAAGGCCTCTCTGCTCTCCTCAGACCACTTCATGTCCGTGTTTGTTTCCATGGTATCTCATCCCAGCTCCACATTCCCAGGCTAGTTGATAGTCTCACCTTTCCAGGCTGTGAGATCACCGGGAACAGAAATGGGACCTGTCTTATTTGCTGTTTGATCCCTACCCGCTAGCACAATGACTGGCATACAGCAGGCACTTGTTAAGCTGTGTGGAAATAACAAGTTGCCACGGCTGGTTGGTAGATAAACAGATTGTCATCAGTATGAGTAACAGAGTTCCACATGTGGCGACCTTGTTAAGAATGGAAGATTAATGCTGAAAGGAGCTCCAAGCGAAAGACATGAGATGTGTGTGATCTGCAGTCTGGCATTCTACTGATGGAGGCGTATCTTTGTGCTGAAGGAGCGGCAATGCCTGAGAACGCCTCCTGGAGGAGGTGATATTTGGTATATCACAGACCTGAATTTATGGGGTTAAACAGAATTCTAATACCTGGAAGCTCTGAAATCTGTGACTTCCTGGAATTGAATAAAAATTCATGTGTGAGATTGATGAAGGTGCATTATCTATCTCTGAGTGTCCCTCCACCCTCCTTCCGCTTCTCTGCATTAACTATGATTTCACTTATGTCTATTCACCTTTCCTTAAATGGCTGAAGGTATAAGGAGTTGCCTAAAAGGCTCAGTTGGTGAGAAATGGTGAATGCTTTAATCACTGAGCTCTTAGATGTGTACAGTATTTCGTTATGTTTCACCTTTTGGCTTTGCTCTCAGAAAATTTCTCAGCGGGTATGTGTGAGAACTTACTGCATCAGAGTCGAGAAACACATCTGAGTTTGTAGAATGCCCTGGGAAATAAGAATCATGGCAGTTACTGGCATTTTCTGAGTGGTTCTCTTGTTCTAGGTACCAAAGTACATGCTTTTAGGGAGTGTATCTCATTGACACACATTTGAATTTAATATAATTAATTTAATTTAAGTAATTAATTAATGGTAGATTATCCTTTTCCCAATATTACCAGAGACAGAATAAAAAAACCGGAAAAAGGGATGGGGATATAGCTCAGTGGAATAAGCACTTGCCTGGCAAGCCTGAGCTCGTGACTACAAAAAAAAAAAAAAAAAAAAAACCAACAAATAAACAGAGACAGTCACCCGACTTGCCCAACAGCATGGCTAGTTGGAGATAAAGTCAGAACTCAAAACCAAATTGTTCCTAGAGGCCACATTCTTAATCAGTCTGCATGGGAGAGGTTCTTGCAGGACTTATTTTGTAGGTGAGAAAGAGCCACAGAAGCTAAGTAACTTCCTGAAGGTCACCCAGTCCCTATGGTTCCCCAAACCAGGCTTGAAACAAACTGATTCTCAAATCAGGTGCGACTACTGCCCAGCTTTCTTGGTCACCTGTCATATTCTGCTTCTGGTATCTCCTGGTTTAAAACCAGTCCTGTAGAAAACCCTCCAGGCAATCTACTAAGAAAGTCTTGCTTTGTCTGTGCAGTTGCTTCAGCAGGCAGTGGTAGGTTTCTGGGAGCTGCTTGACTCCCTGTTCTCCACGAAGCAGCCACACTGTGTTCTTACTTCCCCACCCTACTGTGTGACGGTGACTAATGTAACCTTAGCTCATATACCAGTGGCAAAAGCTTCCATAAGCTGTCTTGAGAGAAGTGACTAGTGCAAATCATTGCTACTTATAGACTTAGTAGAGCCTCCGTGGTGTTTTTGCCATGAACTCTCTAAACATGGAATAATTGTTTGTTCTTTTTAAATTAGAAAGTATAGTGTCTTAAAGCTGTAAAATATGACACTAAGCTAAAGTTATTGATAACAAGCATATTTAATGATATGCAATTCATATCATTCCTTCTTCTAGAGATCTTTTCACTAAATCATTAAATGTGTAGAGCAAAAAGGTTATGGTTCTAATAGGTTTAGTATTATTAACCCATCAGCCGTCCACTGTGGAGTTTTTCTGTTGCTTGCTGACCTTTTTTTTTTTTTTTTTTTTTTGCAGTACTGGGGATCAAACTCAGGACCCTGCCCTTGCTAGGCAAACGTTTATTCCACTGAGCTATATCCCCAGCCCTTCTTGCTGACCTTCTTGATGAGGCTTTTTTGCCTGTGTGTTGCAGACAACATTGCCAGTTTTCACTTAATAATTACTGCAGGCCAACAGTGTACCAGGTGCAGAGGACACAGTGTGAATGGGACAGCTAAGACTCTTCCCTGGGGAGCTGGTCAGTACACAGAGAAAAGAGCAAACAAGTACTTTGTGTGTTGAGCTGACATTGTGAAGGATATAAACAAGCAGCAAGTAACAGACAGGTGAACCCAATCACCAAGGATTATTAGGAGTGGTCTTCTTGAAAAATTTATGTAGCTACAAAATATGGGAGATGAAAGCAGAAAAAAACAAAAAAGGAAGAAAAGGGAGGGAAAAGATGAGGGAGCATTCCAGGTAGAGGAATCCACATATACGGGAATCTTGAGATAGTTCACATGTTCTAGAAACTGAACACAGAGCACAGTGTTTGGAGAGTGGAGGATCACGTGGATGATCACATGAGGTAGTGTTAATCAAGTGTGTGTAGGGTGGTGCAAATCATGTGCCACTGGTATATCTGCAAGGACAGTGGTAGGCTACTGTAGTGTTTAAGGCAGAGAAGTTATATGATTTCACTATTTTAAAAGCTCCTTCTAGCTGTTGTGTCAGGATTAGAGTAGACTGAAAACTATAAAACATTATGTTAGAAAAGATAAATAAGTGGAAGTACAGCTCACGTTCACAGACGGGGAGATGTGATGACACCAGTGCCCGGAGGGACCTAGAGAGTTAACACAGTGGCTGCCCAAACCCCAACAGCTTTTTTTGCATTAATAGAAAAATTCATCCTAAATTTCATATGAAATTTCAAGAGATCCAGAATTTCCAAATCAACGTTGAAAAAGAAGAACAAATCCCACATCTGATTTCAAAAATTACTGCAAAGCTACTTCAATTAAATTGAGAAATGACATAGTGGCAAACATATATGTAAATACGTATGTAAAAATATAAAAATACATAAAAATGTGTGAGTTATGCATATATGTGTGTATCTCCAATGGAATGCAATACACAGCCCAGGAAAAAACACTAGTACATATAACCCATATGGAACAGAAAGAAGTTGAACTCCTGCCTTATACTATATTCAAACATTAACTCAAGATCAATTAAACACCTAAAAGTACCAGATAAAACTATAAACCTCTCAGAAGAAGACATGGGAGACATGTTTCATGAGATGGATTTTTCAGTATCTTTCATAAGATCCTCAAACAACAGACAACAAAAACTAAATTGTGATTCATCAAAATTTTAAAAAATATATTTTTGATTTTGTGAGGCAGTGTTTCCTATGTAGTTTATGCAGGACCTGAACTCACTATATAGCCCAGGCTGGGCTCAAACTCACAGTGACCCTCCTGCCTTAGTTTCCCAAGTGCTGGGATTATAGTTGTGTGCCACCACACCTGGCCCCAAATTAAAAACTTTTATAGATCAAAGGACACTATCAATACAGTGAAAAGACAGCTATAGAATGGGAGAAAGTATGTTTAAATCATACGTGTCATAAAAGATTAATATCTAGAACATATGAATATTTCTACAACTCAATAATAATAATAGCAACAAAATAAATGAAATTCAAAAAATGGTCAAAGAGCTTGAATAAATAAACATCTCTGCAAAGATATATCAATGGGCCATAAACACATGAAACGATGTTCACTATAACTATTCATTAGGGAAATGCAAATCAAAACCACAGTGTGATACTACTTCACACTCATCAGGATGGCTACTATGAAACAAAACAAAATGACAGTAAAATTCAGTAAATAACAGTTGTTCGTAAGGAAGTGGAAGACTTGGGGTCCATGTATATTGCTTGGTGGGAATGTAAAATGATATAGTTGCTATGGAAAAAGTATGGCAATTCCTCATAAAATTAGACATGGAGTTACCATATAATCCAGCAATTTCACATCTCATGTACACATCCAAAAAATAGAAAAGATTGCCCTGGGTCCACCATGACAGCAGGAGGAGAGTGAGTCTGCAACCTGCACCCCCTTCTTTGCCCTGGGTCCACAGTGCCAGTAGGAGGAGATGCCAGTAGGAGGAGAGTGAGTCCCCACCCCATACTCCTGCACTGCCCAGAATAGAAATTGTGGTGGAAAGGGTGAAGGTGGTGCCAGTGGGAAGAGTGTAAGCCTTGCGCATCTTCCATTGATCCAGGTCAGTAGTGACAGTGAAAGGAGAGTTGGCAGTACCAGTAGGAGAAGACCCCAGGACTGTGGTGCTGGAGGAGCTCCAGAGGAGACATCTGGAGGAAGAGATACCTCCTAGGAAAAGCTCAACATCAGTTATTAAGGCTATCTAATAATAGAAAGATAAAAGCACCAACACAGGAAACAAAATAAAGTAGAAAATAGGAAATGACAAGACAAAGAAGCAAAATGCAATCCCAAACATCCAGCCCACCTAGGAAAAGACCAGAGAAGAAGGAGACAAAGGAAATCAGGAGCAAACAAATGGAACTCTCTGAAATGATAGCAGAAGTGAAAAATCAAATGGAAGGGTCCAGAGAAAAAATAACCTCCAAGGTGGAAAAGGAAATCACTATCAAAATAAAAGACATTAAAGCAGACAGAGATAAACAAGTAGAGGAACTCAGGGAAGTGATGGAAACCATCAACAAACAACAAAAATAAGAAATGGGACCAATGAAGCAGATCCAAACAGAAACGCAGGACATTAGAAACTCCACTGAAAGTATACACAGCAGATTAAATGAAGGGGAGACAGAATATCAGACACAGAAGACAAGAAGGCAACTAGTGACCAGGAAAAGAAAGATATCTTAGAAGTCACAAGAGACCACAAGAAAAAAACAATCTAGTAGCTATCAGGTGAAGCAAAGAGGAACAACATAAGAATGAGTGGAATCAGTGAGAAAGCTGGAGCCAACACAAAACCCATTAAAAACCTCTTCGCAGAAATATAGGCAGAAAACTCCCCAAATATGGATAAAGAATATGATGTACAAATAAATGAAGCATACACAACTTCAAATAGCCATTACCAAAATAAATCCACACCAAGGCACATAATAATCAAGACTCCAGGAATTCAACACAAAAACAAAATGTTAAAAGCAGCTACAGAAAAGGAATATATCACTTATAAAGAAAAGCCAATCAGAATCACAGCAGACTTCACAACACTAACCTTCAAGTCAAGGAGAGCTTGGAGTGAAGTATTTAAAGCCCTAAAGGAAAATAATCTTCAACCCAGATTGATGTATCCAGCAAAACTGTCCTTCGAAACTGATGGAGAAATAAGATACTTCCATGACAAGGAACAACTGAAGAAATTGATGACCACTAAACTGGCTCTACAGAATGCTTTGAAAGACATATTAGAAGGACATAATGAAGACCACATACACAGGAACACCAACAGAAGGAAGCCACCAGGGAGGGCAAACAGACAGAGCAGAAAGACAGGGAACACACAAAAGGGAAACAACATGGAAAAGAACAGCCAATATATATCAGTTATAACCATCGACATAAGTGGTCTCAACTTACTAATCAAAACAAACAGACTGGCAGAATGGATCAAGAAGCAAGATCCAACAGTATGCTGCATCCAAGAAACACATTTAACCTAAAAAGAAATACATAGACTAAAAGTTAAAGGGTGGAAAACAATTCTCCACACCACAGGATACCAGAGCAAAAGCAAGGGTAGCTATTCTATTTGCAGACAGTGCAAATTTTGAGCCAAAACTGAGGTAAAGAGTTGAAGAAGGTCACATATTAGTTACGGGAAAATTCCAATAAGAAGACATAACAATCACAAATGTTTAGGGACCAAACATAGATTCACCCAACTACATAAAACAAATCTTTTTTTTTTTTTTTTTTTTTTTTGCGGTACTGGGGATTGAACTCAGGACCCTGCGCTTGCTAGGCAAGCGCTTATTCCACTGAGCTATATTCCCAGCCCCAAAACAAATCTTAACTGATATGAAAAACCAAGTAAGCACTAACACAACATGGAGGGGGGGAGGATTTTAATACCCAAGTCTTACAAATGGATAGATCAACTAGACAAATATTTAACAAAGAAATATTAGAATTAAACCAAGCCTGTGACCCAATACACTTGGTAGATGTCTACAGAGTGTTCTACCCCAAAAGAAGAGAACACACATTCTTCTCAGCTGTGCATGGGACATTCTCCAAAATAGATCATATATTAACTGACAAAACATGTTTAAGTAAATGTAGAGGAACTGAAATCATCCCATACATACTATCTGACCATTGTGCAGTGGAAATGGAAATCAAAAAATAAGGAAACCTCAAAATCTACATTAACAGATGGAAACAGCACCTTTCCAAACAACTAATGGGTCACAGAAGAAATTCAAGATGAAATTAAACACTATGTATAATTGAAAACTAATACTGATACAACATACCAAAACTTATGGGATACAGTGAAAGCAGTCTTACAAGGAAAATTTATAGTGATGAAAGCACACATCAGGAGAGCAGAACAAGCTCAAATAAACAACTTAATGATGAACCAAATTTCTAGAAAATGAACATATCAAACTCAAAGCCCATAAGAGTGAATAAATTATAAAGAGAAGAGCAGAAATCAATGCAATAGAGACTAAGAAAACAATACAAAGAATCAATGAATTGAAAAGTTGGTTCCTTGAAAAAAAAATAAAATTGATAAACCACTAGCCAACCTCATCAAAAAGAGGAGAGAAAAAACACAAATTCAAGCACTTAGGAATGAAAAAAGGAGAAATCACAATGGATCCCACAGACATCAAAGAGATCATTAACACCTACTATGAGAAGCTATATTTTAATAAGGTGGAAAACACAGAAGAAATAGACATGTTCCTAGACATAATTGAACTACCAAAACTAAATCAAGATGATATAAAAATACTGAATAACCCAATTATAGCCAATAAAATTAAAAATGTAATGAAAGATTTACCAACAAAGAAAAGCTCATAAATCCTTACGGATTTACTGTGGAATTATACAAAAAATTTAGAGAAGAACTAGTGTCACTAATGCTGAAACCCTTTAAAGAAATTGAAAGGGAAGCAGTATTTCCAAAGAAATTCCTAGAAGCAAGTATTATCCTGATTCCAAAACCAGAGAAAGACCCAACCAAGAAAGAAAACTACAGGCCAATCTCCCTAATGAACATAAATGCAAAAATCCTTAATAAGATAATGGCACACAGATTGCAGCAAATCATCAAGAAGATTAGACATCATGACCAAGTAGGATTCATAATAATATTGATACAACAGTATCAGGGATCCAGGGAGCAGGTATGGATCAACATATGAAAATCAATAAATATAATACACCATATTAACAAAACTAAAGACAAAAACCACATGATCCTTAGGAACACTTATTCATGATAAAGACAATGCAGAAAATTGGAATAGATGGTCTTTACCTCAATCTTATCAGAGCTATCTATGACAAACCAACAGCTAATGTCATATAAAATGGTCAAAACTGAAAGCTTTCACTCTAGAACCAGGAAAAGACAAGGATGTCCATTATCACCACTCCTATTCAATATAATCCTGGAAATATTAACCAGAGCAATTAGACAAGAACAGGAAATAAAATGAATAAGGATAGGAAAGGAAGAAGTTCAATTATCATTATTTGCAGATGACATGATACTTAACATCAAAGATCCAAAAATCTCCACCAAAAGACATTTAGGATTAATATCCAAATAGTAGTATAGCATGATACAAAGCTAACCCTCAAAAGTCAGTAGCATTCCTGTACACAAACAACAATTTCACAGAGAGAAAAATCAGAGAAAGCACACTCATCATGATATTATCCAAAACAATGAAATACCTAGGTATCAATCTAACAAAGAATGTAAAAGATCTCTACATTGAAAATTATAGTACCCTAAAAACGATTGAGGAAGATATCAGAAAATGGAAAGATATTCCTTGTTCTTAGATAGGAAGAACCAATATAGTGAAAATGGCCATAGTCCCCAAACTGCTATACAGATTTAATGCAATCCCAATGAAAATACTATTAACATACCTCACAGACCTAGAGAAAACAGTTCTGAAATTCATTTGGAACCAGAAAAGACCTAGAATACCAAAAGCAATTCTGGACAACAAACACAAATCAGGGGCATCATAATCCCAGGCCTAAAATTATACCACTAAGCTACTGTGATAAAATCAGCATGGTACTGCCATAAAAACAGGCCTGAAGACCAGTGGAACAGAATAGAAGACACAGAGGCATCTGCAAATGTACTCAGCCACCTTATCTTTGACAAGGGAGCCAAACATGTTCACTGGAAGAAAGATAGTCTCTTTAATAAATGGTGCTGGAAAATCTGGCTCTCCACATGCTGAAGACTAAAGTGAGACCCATATCTGTCACCATGCACTAAACTAAAATCAAAATGGATCAGTGATCTAAATATTAAAATAGAAATGCTAAATTTACCGGAAGAGAGAGGAGGTAGAAGTCTCAGAGATAGAGGTGTAGGCAGAGACTTCTTGAACAAAACCTAGACTACAATGGAAGTAGCAGAAAGAATCAACAAATGGGATCTCACTTTACTAAAAAGATTTTGCACAATAAAAGAAATCACCAACAAAGTGAAAAGACAACCAACAGACTGGGAAAAATTATAGCCAGTTGTCCCACACACAAAGGACTTACATTCAGAGCATATAAAGAATTGAAAAAAATCAGACCCTCCAAATTCCAAGACCCATAATCCAAAAGTGGGCATTGGAGATGAATAGGCACTTCTCAGATGACAAAATACAAATGGCAAATAAATACACGAAAAAATGTTCAACATCATTGGTCATTTGAGGGATGCAAATTAAAACAACTCTAAGATTCCATCTCACCCCAGAAAGAATAGTCATCATCAAGAAATGAACGGATAACAGGTGCTGGAGGGGCTCTGGAGAAAAAGGAGCAGGTTCTTCACTGTGGCTGGGAGTGTAGACTGGTGCAACCACTGTGCGGATCAGTGTGGTGATTCCTCAAAAAAACTGGGTTTGAAAATCTCACTTGATGCAGTTATTCCTCTGCTGGGCATCTTCCCAGAAGAATTAAAATCATCATACCATAGGGATATATGCACACCCATGTTTACAGTAGCACAATTTGTAGTAGCTAAATCTTGGAAACAACTTAGATGCCCATCAGCTGAAGAATGAATTAAAAAAGATGTAGTTTTTTTTATGTAATGGAGTACAACTCAGCTATTAAAAAGGAGAAAATGGTGTCTTGTATGGGTAAATGGATGCGACGCAAGATCATAATCATAAGTGAAATAAGTTAGACTCATATGTGTAAACATTGTATTACTCATATGTGTAACATTGTCTCAATAGTGTGAAGAAAAAACAAATAAATAAAATCTGAAATGCACAATAGATATTGTGAATTGGGAAGAAACTGTTCAAATGAAAAGACAAACTCAGATGGGGAAAAGGGAAATGAAGAAAGGAAAAAATATATGTATACACAAAATAAGATTGTTATACAGCTAGTTTCTCTTAGTTCATTAAAAGGAAAGTTTTGTGCTAATATTGTAGAGACAAGATAGCAGGCATATATATTCTACTCTGAATAACTATTAGGAAGATGACAATATACATTGTATCAACTATTGTAACTGTCCTATTAACCTGTTCTGAAACTCAGTTTCATTGTTAAGTGTATCTATTTTTAAAAAGGAAAGAACAACTGGGATGGGGAAAAGAGAAAAGAAAGATGTAAGATAGTTAAGATAACTGAACTACTAATTTCTAGTGGTTTATTGAAAGGAACAGTTAATGTTTAATTGTTTGATCAATTTTGCATTCTTACATCTGGTAATCTGAACAGATTTGTTGAAGATAACAGTATGTAATATAATAACCATTGTTAATTTCCTATCATCTTCTTTTGAAATTCTGTATCATTTTTATTGTTTTTGTGTTGCTTTGTGTATTGTATAGTCCCGCTTTTATGAGGCATCTGGGAAAATTTATAGAAAGAAAGCAGAAGCTGAGGGACAAATTGATGGATATGGAGTTTCAGCTTAGACTAATGAAATAATGAATAGTTGTGAATACACTTTGAGTGTACTTATTTACTTTGTCTTGTATGCACAAGATGATTAAAATATTATACTTTAACTAGGTGTGGTGGCACACACCTGGAATCCCAGAGTTCCAGGTCAGCCTGGTCTATGCAGTGAGACCCTGTCTCAAAAAAAAGTAAAATTCATGTTTATTTTATCATGGTGGAAAAAACATGTTCAAGCAGAAAATATGTGTTATTGGACTAAAAAAACATAGAGAGCATAGAGGGTAAACCAGTAAGAAAAATTTTTTGATGCAAGACAATAGCATAGTACCTTGGATTAAGTAGAACCATTTGAAATGAGAAAATGATTGTGTGTGTGTATGTGTATGTGTGTGTGTGAGATTTGTAGGAGAAGAATATCACCCATACAGGGGTCCCCACGCACCTCACGATCGATAACGAAAGACCCTTTTACTGAAGCACTTTGCTTTGGAAAGCTCCCATGGTGCCTTTGGTCCAGGCAGTTCCCAGAGCACTGTG
Organism: Dinomys branickii; assembly: GCA_004027595.1. Taxonomy (NCBI): domain Eukaryota; kingdom Metazoa; phylum Chordata; class Mammalia; order Rodentia; family Dinomyidae; genus Dinomys; species Dinomys branickii. The sequence continues at coordinate 91,094 of PVLD010002105.1, forward strand.
AGCCTCTCAGAGGCTGATCATCGCCCTGGACTCAGCACACATTTTGGCTCACTTCATTGCAGGTACACTCTCTTAAAGAATGGATAAGGAACTTCCTGATTTTTCATATTAGAAGGAAGCAGGTCTCCATGTAATTGTTTGGATTACAGTGGCTCAAGCACCTACAGACATCTGCCCCATACCGTGGTGACCATGTGTCCTCACAAAAGCAAATGTTGTAAACTTAGCTGCCACTGTAACGGTATTAAGAGGTAGAATATTTTAAAGGCCAGTAGGCCCTGACTGGTCTGCCCTCATTGTAGCCAAAAATCCCCCCACCACACCCAGCATTTAGTTTGTTAATTTCCCAGGTAATAGTTCCTGTTCCAGATCCCCATGCTCCTGTCTCTTAGAAATGGCTGGTCACTGTGATGCATAGCTGGTCACTATGATGTGCATTGTATAAACCAATCCTCAATTGACAAGCCATTCTCTCTCTATTCTTCCTGCTTGCTTATCCCATATAAGGCCTAGACCACCAGAGTTCCAGGGATTGAGGCCTGATATTCTGAAAATGATCTCAATAGGTGCTCATTGATGTAAACAAATCTTCCTCCAAATCCTGGTATTGTTTTTGTTGTTTCTATGTGCTGTTACATTATGAATGCATCGATGCTGTTGTAGTGGGAGCCAGTCACTACAGCAGAAGGAGGTTTCCTGCAAAAGCACCTCCCTTTGTCCTCTTGCCCCTGTGTCTTCTTTCCCTTCCGCCTTTCCCTGTGGGATGACAGAGCAAGAAGTTCCTTACCGCAGGTCAGCCCCACTGTCCTGGCCTTCCCAGCCTCCAGAACTGGGAGAAAAATATTTTCTACTGTTTGTAAGTAACTTATTCTCAGATATTCTGTTACAGCAGCACAAAATAGGCTGGCACCTACTTTGTGTAGAAAATTCATTTGTTGTCCCATTACTGTAATTTATTGTTGAAGATTAGGTGGTCAGCCTTTGAGTAAATTTTATGCCATTTTCCTCATCTGGTCCCTGGGGAACACAGGGTCTAGAATTGCTATTAGGGTCTCACCCTCTCTGGCCTGATCTCAAATAAATCCACACATGTTCTCAGTAGACATTTATTTTTGGAAAAGCATGTTAACATATAAGACAATGATTTTTACGTAGTATTTGCATTTCACATTACCTCTTTGGAACAGGGAGAATTTTTTTACCTCACCATAGAATGACAAAACAGCTTCCACGCCTTACCAGCTTATCTCTCTGAGATTTGCATAAAGAAAATTACATCTGGAGGCCCACGGACAAAGGTTCCACCAAATGGCCACAATTTCCTAAAGTGATAGCTTTTCTCCCTATGCCAAGAGAAGAGTCACAGTGGATACTGTGCAGGTTCATTTTGGAAAGCACGCTGCTTTCCAAGCATGTTCATTAAAGCAAAAAGTGATGCTATAATGGCCCCTGTGTGTAGATCAGACTCTGCTTTATGGAGCAGAACAGCTGTGTTGGTATTACAGGGGCTGTAGCAGTGCAGTGCTTAGGGGTGTGATTGACAGAGCGGAGGACACAGCCACTACAGAGCTGAAGGGCTGAGCCTACAGGTACTGTGACTCTCCTGACTGATATCAGAAAGGATGCTGGGTGTCTCAGGGGTTCTAGTTCAGAAAGACTGAGTTTCATGATAAGGTCATCCATGTCTTTGAGCATACAGTTAGGAGTAGGGTAGAGAGTGGACAGGTCTCCTGAAAAAGACTTCATAGTCATCTTCTTATTTATTTGTTTTATCAAAGTAATCTTGCTTACCTGCCTTGGGTTCATGAGGGAAAGCATTCCTAACTCCTACTATTGTCAAAATAACAGTGGCCATTGTAGTGAGGTGTCAGTAAATGTAAATGTTGCGCCACAGAATGTGATGAGGGCCTGGTATGAACTGAATTCTGCTCCCCTCACAGTCTTATGGTGAAACTGTAACCCCCAGTGTGTATTTGGAGACAGGGCCTTTAAAGAGGTAACTGAGGTCCCATTAGGTTAGAAAGTAATCCAGTAGGACTATTATTAGTTCTATGGGAAAGGGCAGAAACCCCGGAGGCTGGCCTCTCTCTCTCCATATATGCACAGAAGGGCCATGGAAAGTCACAGCAAAAAGGTGGATGCCCATGAGTCAGAAGGAGATGCTTTATCAGGCACATTGATCTTGGACTTCCTGCCTCCAGAACAGTGAGAAAGTAAATTCCTGTTGTTTGAGCCGTTGACTCTGCAGTGTTTGTTATGCAGCCCAAGAAGATTAACAGAAGGTTCTATATGACTTATCTAAGCCTCCCAGCTGCCTCCAGAGGCACGTACTATTATCTCCATCCCGTGGAACAGGACAGTGATGCTGAGAGGCTAGGTCAGTGCTGATGAGCCCATCACAGCAGGCATGCAGTGCCCTCACTGCCAGCATGCTAGCCTAGGTCACCCTGGCATTGCTCCAGCAGCCAAGCAGGGCATAACAGTGCACTTAGGGGCAGTGTTGGCACTGTCAAAAACAAGTAGGCTTGGGGTTGTACTTTGAGCACTTTGTCTGCAAAAAGTTTGCCATCACTGGGCTAGGTTAATTAGTATGTGTCAAAAGTAGGATTTAAACCTGGAAGCTTCTGTTCTGGAACACTGAGAGTCAAAAGTTGCACCAAAGAAAATCAACAGACACTATTTTCTTGCTCAAAATGGCCTGCTTTCTGTCAATATGTTGCATGTCCTTACCACCCAGTAAGGCAGCAGATAATTTGAGTTATCATCTATTTACATTTATTGAATTAATTATTATTTCTCTAAAGAAAATATTTTTTGCTCAGATAGACTTTGGCCACATATCCTGGGTAAATTGGCTAAATAAATGTATTCTGATAGAAAACTAAGATTCTCAGGCAATTCATGATGATAGAAAGCCACAGACAACTTGGTGCTCCTGAGGTGTTAGGTGGCTATTGGCATATTTATGACAGGAGGCTCATCTGTCTGAATCCTATATTCCAGAGAGTACTGGACAGGATTGACCTGTAGACTACAGAAAGTCCTTGCCCCAGGTTCATTATTCTTCCTTCCTGGAGAATACTTCTAGTGGACCCTAAATCCTTGGGCAAAAACAGATCCCCAGGGGATACTGTTCTAACTGTTCCAGATTAAGGAGACCTGGACATTCACTGAGGGAGACCAAAACGGTTCTATTCTATGCCTTTCTCTTCAGTTCTGGAAGGAATACTTCTCAACTCAGAAGAATATGTATACACCTTTTGTTTTCCTTTGAAATACTGTCACTAGAAGAGAGAAATTGTTTTTGCTGCATCTCCTCAGACGTTGGTAAAAGATGAATGAGCTACATGTATTATAAAGAATTCTCAATCTCTAAGACTAAATTCACTGGGACATCTGTGTTTTCTAGCATGTGGCCCTGCACTTACCAGTAGGAGTTGCCAAATGGAAAGAGGACCTCTGAAATAAATTCCTGGTTCTGAGTAAGCTGAACTTCAGAAAACTTGATATACGACCATGAAAAATGAACCGACACAGATATTGTTTAGATGTTGACTCCATCTACTTGTGTTTGTTTAAGTAGCACTCCCTGCCAGCCAAGTCTGTGACCAGGAACCTTCCGCTTGTATGTTAGCTGTACATGATCTCACAGAGCAGATTTCTGCCTCTCTCATAAAACAACAGCAGCTTCTTTACAAACCATAATCTGATAGAAGTTTTCAGGGACTCATTTCTTAACGTGTCTTATTGTTTTCTAATAATCAAGTATCTCTTAATCCTTCTACTGTTGTGACACTGATGGTCAAGTATTCGAATGCTGCAGCCAGAAAGGAACAGAGAGGAAACAAAAGCCAATCCACTCATTTTACATCTGAAAGAAAATCAACTGATTTGTTTAAGGTCATATACCTGTTAGGCTGAAGACTAAAACCTAGATGGTGTGACTCCCAGAGACTCCGAACTTTGCTTTTAGGCTTGCACAATTGCTCGCATCATTTGAAATCAAGGTTTGTCTAAATGCTGTGGGAGTTCAGTCTCATCCCAAGATGGATGTGCAGTTGTCTAGGGCATAGTCTGTTGTTCTGCCAAAGGTTCATCCCAGTACTCAGCAGGAAACCAGGTCTAATTTAAGCCAGCACAAATGAGGCATTTTTTTTCCCATTGAAGGGCATGACAAGTTTCAGAAATAATGAGCTGTACTCACTGGACTTCTTTTTGGCTTAGGTATTGTACTCTAGAATCATTCTTACTAATATCCTTGAAGTAGCTACAGTGTTACACATGGGCTTTCAGAGCCACGTTTTATTAGAAGGCTCATTCATATCAGTTATGCATAAGCATGTACCAATAGAAAGAGGAGTTTACAGTACTGTGTGTGTCTTCCACTGAATGTGGGAGAATGCACTGAGGTTTGAGATCATATGAAACTGCCTCATTTTTATGGAAACCCTCTCTGGCCTGCGGCACTTTCCTCTTTACAGCCCTCCCTCCTACAATCTCCTGCCATAAAGGGAGTTTATGCTCATTCAAGACTATCAAAAGATGGATCATTTATTAATGCCAAGCATTTGAACAGCTGGCTGAAATGGAGTTGGGAAGTAACTGTTCCCATAAACTCTTCCACCCTTGGAAAGAGGCAGAACCCTTTGTGTGGTCCAAACTCCACATTGGCACAAAAATGCCTTTATTCCTCCCTGAACACTTTCCTTTGTGCATCTGCTGAGTCTTGCAAATAATGATTCTTGATCCTTCTGGGGGCATCGGCTTTGCACATTAGCTTGTGGGAGTCATGAACTTGGCTCTCCACTGCCCCGTGCTTGTGGGTGTACACACCTAATTTTGCTCTTCATTTCAGGAAGTTTAATAACCTTCTGGAGGCAATTGAGGGTCTCAAAGTTAAGAAACCCCAGTTAACACATTAACTTTCTCTTTCCTACACTTGAGAACTTGCAAGCTTTGAGGAAATCATATTTGATCTTTTACTGGAGGCTTAAACTATAAACACTGGTCAATACCTAGTGATAGATCATGGCAAAGGCATTCATTGTTTCAGTGTTTTTCACGTGCTGGGCAGGTACTCTACCACAGCTACATCTCCAGTTCCTATCAAGCATGCTTTTTAAGGCATAGTATTTGTGTCATGCCAGGCAACCTGGGAGTGTCTAAGATGTCCTTGCTCAAAGGGTTACAGCCTATTTAGGGCCACCGAAGTGGCTGGTTGAGCACAAAATAGTGTACTACGCCACAGAGGGTCCAAAAGCTGAAGGAATCTCCTGGGGTCAGGGCACTCAAGACAGTATTTGCAAGGGTAGTAGGAAGTGACTGATTGCTTGAGGCACAAATAAACTGGATATAAAAATGAAGAGAGACCTGGGGGAAGGAAGAAGGGTATTTGGAACAAGGAAGCAATGTCTGAGAAAAGTTTTGGGGAATACTGTCAAGGTAAATGTCAACAATATGGATGACAGTAAGTATACACCCTAATATGTCCTATTTCTATGCATTATCTGACATACGTGTTCAAAGCTGGTGGTACTGCTGACCTAATTCTAATGCAAAGGCATTGTTACATCATTGCATTAGATGGGCAACAGTTAATGTTATATGTACATGCATCATTTATGGACTGATGCTTTGTGTTCGCAGCTAAGAGATGTGTTCATTTTAAGTTTTTCTCTATGATTCTGCTCAGAGTGACTTTCTGTGCATTAGGAGATTTTAATAGGGTACTCATATTTCTGCTTCAATCTGTTTTCTCTCTTCCTAGTACTGCTTGTTATGGTTATACCTAAATGTCCTCCTGAAGCTTCCTGTGCACATAGATGGGACTTTTGGAAGTGACTAGATCATGGGTATGCAATACTGGATTAATCCACTGATTGGCTTAGCATCTGGATGTGGGTGATGAACTTCCAAAACAGGGAAGACCCACTCAGGGTGTGAATCTTTCTCAAAACGAAAAAAGAAGGAAGTCTCGCTGCTTCCTGCCAGCCATGCTGTAAGCTCTTTCTCCTCTGCCATGTCTTTCTGCCATGCCTCCCTACCTAGGAGCCAGCTGAATGGATTGAAACTTCTATAAACTGGGAGCTAAAACAAACCTTTCTTCCTTTAATTTGTAGGTGTTGGGTATTATGTCCAAGCAATGAGAAAGTAACTAAGACAGATTTCAGTACCAGAGAAGTGGGGTAAAACTGTGCTGCTACCTGGCCATATGATTCAAGAGTCCTTGAAATTGGCTTGCAGGAAGAGTTCGGAAAGGTATGAAGAGGCTTTCTGAGGAAGTAGCCCTGAAATGCTGTAAGCTGAACTTGGTGGGAGATGCTGGTCAGAGTTCAGAAGCCCAGAATCCTTATATAAATGGCCAGTATAGACTAGACTCAGTTGGGAAGAAAGACTGCAGGCTCTATGTGTTATATTGTGCCAGGAAATTTGTCTGAATTTTTCTCATATCCAGAGATGTTGCAGGTGATGGAGATTAATGGCAGCAGACTAATTAATCTGCTGGAAGAAATTTCAAGACACTCTAATGTTAAGGCAGTGGCATGGCTACTACTGGGGGATTTTAGTCAGCTCTGTTTTAAGTTTCAGGAGCAAACAGCCTAGCCCACAGTCTGTATCTTACTCCAAGATAGGGCAGCATGGCAGAAGGGAATGGCGGAGGTAAATAGAAGAGAAAGGTGAAGAAGAAGGAAGTCCTGCAGCTCCTTGCTTGCTGCATCATGATCTCTTTCCCCTCTGCCATGCCCTTCTGCCGTGCTGCCCTGCCCTGGAGTCAGGTACAGACTGTGAGCTGAAACAAACCTTTCCCCCTTTAGCTCACGGCTGTCAGGTGTTTTGTCCCAGCAGTGAGAAAGTAACAAAGAAACTATTGTTTCTATTCATAATAGAAACAGAAGTTAGAATTTTTTGTGTATTTCAATGTGTATACTACTGTATTTGCATATCTATGTATGCTCATATATGAGCAAAAATATTTACCTGTAGTTAGAAAGGAGTCTCAAGGTCTCATTTTAAAGTGTTGCCAATGGTTGACTCTGGGGACAGTGCTTGCAAGATGAGGATAAGAAGAAATGAACTCTGTCATTACCCTGCGTACTTCTGTATTATTTGAACTTGTATAAGTACACAGTTTCTGTGATGAAAGAAAATGCGAAAAAAAGGAAATTACATTTGACATACCGCCAGGTAATATGAAGCCCTTTCATCCTTTTGAAGGTAGAAAGAACAACAATGGATCCTCAAGGAAAATTTATTGTATCAGAACCTACGCTCTTTTTTTAAAAAATCATACACTGAAGCATCTTGCCTTAGATTGCCAGTAGATTTGATCTGTGTAAATATGCATATCTCTGCTAATAATGTGTGGTAACTGGAGGTGTTATTAGCTAGACTGGCATCTCATCCACACAACGACATGCTTGTGTGTTTCCTGATGTTAGGTCCCATTGCTTTCTGTACAGTTTGGATTTTCTAGCTGATGTGTTGGTGTCTCATAATCTCTCCTTTTCTCTATGCGGGTGATAGTAAACCTTTTAGAGACCAAGTACCAAAACTTCAACCCAAAGCCCACTTACTTACCACAGAGTGCCAACAGTGCAATTAAACCTGAATAGTGAGGCTTTGGTTTATAAAAAAAAAAAATCTCAGATATTTGGCATGCTGACAGAGAGAATTCTTTACATCCACTGCGGCACATTTGCTGTAGCTTTTCCACCGCTGCTCTATGCTGTCAGTGCGGTGTTTCCTGCTCTGTGTCATAGGGCTAAAATAAAAACTAAAGAAAGCAGGACATTTTTGTATGTGGCGGAGCTCCAACTTTCCCTTTGGGTTCTAACCACTAGTAGAACATTGCATCCAGAACGTGCCACAAATTCTTGATGTGCAAGGAGCTAACTAGTCACATAGAGCCTGCGCTCAGCACATGAGAGGTGTAGCATATCTGCATAAACAGAGGAAAGGACACAGATTAGCAATTCCAGTATCGTGGTCAGACACAGTTGCAGGAATAATGTTTTTGGTGTAATTACATTATAGCATCGAGGTGTAAAATAGCAGGCAAAATTGCACATGTAGTGTAATGACTACTTAGTAAAATCACACATTTAATGAAAAAATGACAAGAGACTGGAGAAATACCACCAGATACTGTAAGAGGAAGGCAGGAACATGAAAGCTCTGCTTTGTCAAAATTGCATTACTTCAGGAAGTAAAAAATAAGATTAGGAAAGACTAATATACCATATGCACTTTGGTATAACAGTAATAACTTGTCATAATAATATAGAGCATTGTTGCCTAGTGGTTAAGAACATGATTTCTACAGGTTCAAATCCTGACTCTTGCACTTACGTGCTGTGTGACTTTGTGCGCCTTACTTAGCCTCTGTCCTTAATTTTCATTATCTGTAAAACTAAGCTAGCAAGTGGCTACCTCATGGGACTGTTGGGATGTTGAAAGAACCCTTAGCATGGCATTTGGTACACACAAAGTGCAATAAATATAAATTAATGAGTATCAAAAGCTCTGGTTGGGTGGGGTTTATAGCTCTGGCTTACTCCTCAGAATCTTGAAAGAGGTTTGTGGTTGTTGTTGTTATTCAAATGAGGGCAGTGAAGCTCAGAGAAATTGAGCCATGTGCTTACTGTGGTGTGAGAAATCAAACAATGGACAGTCAGATCCCCAGGGTCCACCCTGTCAACTATCATCCTTCACTAGATAAGCTCAAGATGAAATCCGAGCTCACCCCAATCCATAGTTAAAAATATTGCAGGTTCACTGGGGGTAGGGTTTCTTTTGGGAGTGATAAAATGTTCTGGAATAAGGAGCAGAGATGCCTGTACAGCACTGTGAATATTTTGAATATCCTTGAGTCCTATATGATAAAGGGTAACTATTGTTATATATATTTTACCACAATAATAAAAAGTTGTAGTACAAGGATGAGTTGCTTCATGCTGTGAACGGTGCAATGAATACACTGTGAATCTTGCATCTCCTGGGGGCACAGGAATACTGTCCATCTTCCCCTTGAGTGGGACCTCTCAAAGAGTGTGCCAGCATGATTCAAAACCATGCAATGCAAATTTAGGGTTTGATGCAATGTCCCTGTGGCAAGCACGGAGCAACTGTCCTTCCTATAAACTGAGAGGTAAAGTTTCATTTTCTTCCCTAGTAATAAAGTTTCTTGCATATTTTAAATCCTAATGTGTTAAAGTAGAGTCCAGGAGGGATTTTGTTTTCAGTGAATAGTAATTTTATAAGATTAAGGCAATGTGAGGAGGACTGGAATTAAGGGAAAACACTAAGAAATATAAACCGGCATAATCTGCTGTTGTCTTTATTGAAGTGTTTGAGGAGCTCATTGTCTGGTTGCAGGATAAGAAAAATTATGCCTTTGAAATTCGTCATTGTTGGTCACCATTAAGGCTTTGGGAAAATTTAATTCTTTAGTAAAGAAAAGGTAATAATTGCCAATACGCTGTTTCAATTGTCAATCAAAATTGTTAGCCTCTTAATAAATTGATAACAGAAGGCTGGGAAGGGGTGTCTAGGCTGGGGCCTGACTCCTTAGGGCTAGTTTGTTTTGTCGGACAGTACTGAATCCAAAACATGAATATCAAACTGAATCACAAAATTTACACCAACAATGTCAATCACAAAATTACAAAAGAGATGTAAATGACTTGTTGCCTTGTTTCAGCCAGAAAGTGAGAGTGAGGTCATCTGTTTTATTTAAAGAACTGCTACCTCCCACAAATACCTTGAGACACTCAAAAGCATTTTTATTCTGTGATAAACCATTGCAAATATAATTTGTCAAAACAGATCTAATATAATACCTAAAATGTATTGTTCTCTTCCTACCCCAAAAGATCAAAACACTGGGATACACTGCGTTACTACAAATACAGGGACTGATAGAAACATGTGGTGAATAGTGAAACTTTAGAATGTATTACAATGAAGACACATTGCCATAATCTCCTCAAAATACTCCCTCTCCCTTCAGAGACGGGCCCCCATCATTCTTGCCTCTTCCCGCCGCGCTGGCAGTCTGCTCCCCTAGGTACCTGTGATTGTATCATCCTGGCTGCCTTGATTTCCTGAATGGTTTACAAATATGGACCGTTCATGGTCATGTTGACCTTGGGGAAGAGCTGGAAGTCACCCGGTGCCAGGTTTGGTGACTATGGCAGATGAGGGCACGCTGTAATGTTCTCGTGAGCCTTCCTTTCTCTTGGACAGCCCTTGGCACTGGCGTTCACTATATTTTTGATCAAACCTGTAGGACACTCAGGGAATAGGACTTTGGAACCTCTGCAAAAAGTGGCAAAAACAATAGGCTAAATGTGTTTGATCTGAGTGGGAATATCTTGGGGAGATTAATGGCAATCTGTCTTTTACTGTGCTACATTATTTTATTTTTAAACAGTCACTGTATTTCTTGGTTACCTTGTGTAAATAACTAGTGGTGGCACCTTAGCTTCAGCCAGAAACCCAAGGCAACTTCACACTAGATCTTCACCATCACGGTCTGAAGCATATTTTTTAATTTCCTGATAACTGTTACTAGAGGAGATTGAAGGATGACTTCATAAACTACTTAGTGCTATGGCTTTGAGGAATCATTTTTGTTACTGGGGAGACATGATACTGTGTTTTGATTTTTGTCTTTTTGAGACATGGTTTCACTATGCAGTTCAGGCTGGCCTTGAACTCACTTTGTGGCCCACACTGGCCCCAAACTGACAGCAATCCTCCTGCCTCAGCCTCCCGAGTGCTAGGATTACAGGTGTGCACCACCACACCCAGTTTATGATACTATTTTGGTTTTGTTTTTAGCTTTAACATACTGGTGGGTTGCTGCAAATGTGAAGATGCAAGCTAGATCTTCCTAGGGATTTAGAATCATAGCACCTCGCAATATGAACATCATCAGGCTAAGAAATAAGGTTTGCACATTCTCCTTTTGAGGACCCCATGCTCCTTCCAGTATTTCTTCCTATTTGAGCAGGATTGGGGGGTAGAAGAAACAATAAAATTAAACATTCAGCATTTCTATGAAGCAGGCAAACCAAGGTTCTTTAGAGATATTTCTTGTTGCTAATCTTATTTTAAGTCATAGTAGACTTAGAAATGTGAAAGTCTTAATTTAGTATAATCAAATTGATCATGAGCCTAAAAATAAGCACATTGACCTACCATTGTAAAGTCAGCATCTTTATTTTTCTATCATATGAAAAAGAAAATGGTTATCTGTAAAAAATTTACAAGCCAGAGAAAATCTCATTTTCTACTTAGAAGGGGGAGCTCCAAAGGCATTTTCTTGAGAAAGTTCTGTGGCCTCATGCTTTATTTAACTAATTCATTCATTTATTTTTAGTAAATGAAAACAAAGCAGTTTTATTCGACAAAGGCAGAAACAACAGTTATTTACAGAAGTTGTTTGCTCGAATAACTGAATGAAATAACTGCTTCTTGCCCAGGTGTATCTTATAACCAAATCCAGGCAGAGGCTGCCCCCCTCCGTAGGAACTCCGTCTGATACAAGGGGGAATATGTGGTCTCATCTGGACCTCAGCTTTCCCCAGAACCACCGCTAAGTTCAGGAGTGAACTGGGAAAGTGTACATGGGAAGTCTAGAAGAGTTCTGGGTAGAATTTATCAGCTTTAATTCCCCAGTTCTGTGACAGGAGGACATGATGCAGACTCGGTTGCCAAGCTGTTTGGATAGTCCTGCTGTCAGGTAAACGACAAGCGTGTTTCTTTACATTTCCTAATGGAGTAACCAAGAACACAGCCCCTTCCAGAGTGGGCAAGGTAGGCTACAAAACAGTCCTTGCTGAAGAGTGCTTACCTTTATTCTGAGAAACATACCTGAGGAGGAGAGTTCTTGTTTCTGCTTACCCGATTTCACTCATTCATAGATGATAAATATTGTGCTTATAAGATAGTATTTTATGCTTCTGAAAGTTGGGATCATTGATTTTATTGAGTATTGTAAGACATTCTGCCTCTCAGGATATCTCTGATGTTAGTATGATCTAGGTCTTAATGTGGCAATGACAGTCTCTGCTGGAAGCATAACATATTTCTTAGTCTCCCAGAAGCTATGCTTTAATCATATTGGAATTCGTGATTTTCATTCAAATAACATGAGACACACATCAGCAACAGAGTTTTACTATTTTGTCATCAAAATTGAGAACAGGGTAGTATTCATTGAAAGTTGCAACTTCCCACCTCTTGAGTTTTGCCTTCTGTGCTGATAAATAATATTTGGTGTTATAGTTGCTCTGGAGATCCCAAAGCATCTTCTCTATGTTAATATTAATGTGTGAAATGTAGTGTTCCTTACTAAATAGTGCAGTATGAAGAGGAAAACATCTCTCATGATGAAAGAGGAGGAAGAATTCTGTTACACCCAAGAAAAGAGAACTTAGTGTTACATATAGGTTGTCTTTTTCTGGATCTGGAATTGTGTGGTCTATACTTTGGGAAAAGACATAAGGAGCTAGTCATGAAACAGTGGTTATTTCTTTCCAAGAGAATGAAGTGCATTTCAAAAAACATACTTCTCTATGTGACCTCCATCAGAGTCCTGGACATTCTTCTCTTGTCTCTTTCTATGGAATAATTCACAAATCAGGGTCCCTACACTTCAAAATTATTGACCCAAAGGGATTTTGTTTAAATATTTACTACACTGTAAAAATTAGGCATGTGAAATTCTAAATATATTTGTTTTTAAAATAATAAATCCATTCCATACAACTGAGGCATTTTATGAATAATAACTGTATTTTCCAAAACAAAAAGAAATTGTTGAGAGTGTTTTACAGTTTTGCAGGTCTTTTAAATGTTTGGCATAATAGGAGACCACTGGATTCTTTTATCTGTGTCTGTATTTAAGTTGTTGTTTGTGTTTGGTTTGAAACGTAAGAAAAATATCTTGTCTGACACTGATGTGTAGCTGTAAGAGAGATGACTCTGTTATACTTTTTCTTCATAACTGTGAGAAATCTTTGATACTACACCAAAACTTGGCAAGTGGTGGTGTGTCCAAAGCTATTTGCAGTATGAAATCTGAAATTATATTTATGTTCTGTTACAATAAAATCTGTTGTTCCTTATTGTACTTTAGATGAATTCTTTTACCCATATAAGATTTTATGATATCATACATTGATTATACAGAAAATGTTGTTGCAGATTGTGGTGGATTAACTAATGGTCAACTTGGAACACCCAGCTGAACTGAATAGGTGTGGTACTGGGTGTGGAGGGCCCACCTGAGGACTGTTGCCAACGGCATAAAAGCCGAACTGGAAGGGAAGATGGTATGCTGTTGATTCTGCTGGAGAAGCTTGTTGCACTGGTTTTCCTGATATGAACTCAGATGTTCTCATCGTTGGAGTTCAGGTCCTCAATGTCACTGAGGATGGCTATTGTTCTCTTTAGGATAGCTCTGGTGCTTCCCGGCTCCAGTGCCGATCCCTCAGGCTGATGGAACAGATCCTTCATCCCACTGGTGCAGACTTTCTAGCTTCCGCCACTGGCCTTTGGGCCTCCCCAGTGCAGACTTTTGATATAGACCCGCATGAGACATTCTTGTAGGCTCTAGGCCTCCAGCTAGACTCATACAGGACACTGCTGTGTGAACCAGGCCCTCAACTGGATTCTTTGGGTCTCTAGTGAGTGAACAGATCTCCCACACTCTTTTGCATTTGACTTTTTGGGTGAATATTATAAAATAACTTCCAAATAATATTATAAAATAACTTCCAAATTTTGACACACGTAAATATATAATATCAAAATTATTGCCATTAATATGAATCTTTATTGGAAGTTTTTAAACTTATTGATATGATTTTTCCAAACATCCAAATTTTGTTAAAAACCTCACCTTTGGTTAGGGCCAGTAAATACTGTGAATTTTTCTCCTTGAAACATTTCACCTACTTTAATATAGCAAACACATGACAAATACTCAAGTGTCAATACCATAGTTTGTTTGCTGAGTGATCTTTCAAGTGAAAACTATTTCATAAAAAAATATGGTCAATTCAGCTCCCCACTCAAACAATCACACATGAGCTTTACCTTGAGACAGATGTGGCACTGCGATACAGAGCAGAAGTGTTCTGTGAGACTTTGCCATGTTGTTACACAGAATATTAAAAGACACGTACTTCTATAAATAACCTCCTGAATGCAACTTCCTCCTTTCCCTGACTGCACAACTGCCTTGTTCTGTGCTAACCCTGTGCTGTTTACCATGATTACTTTTGCATCATCAGTGTAAAGTTCAACTGTGTGAAAAAGGCAATAATTTCTTGGGCTTCTCATGATAATAGTTTTTTTGGCAGATTTACCTGAAAATCTCCTTGGTCTCCACCCTACCTACCTAGGGTTCTATGAACCCTCCTTTGCAAACTGATCCTCTACAGCAATGTTTCCTTCTGGATGGCAATATTTATGAAGTTTTTGTTCTGTTTTGTTATTAACTCCCTGAATTTAACCAAGTCATTAGCTGTGCTGTGCCTCCCATCATAAATACTTTACCTGTGTGAAATGCTTGTCTCTAAGTAAATTGCTCAGCAGACACCCACACTGAAAAGTAAGTTATGATGGAGATTCTCTGAGAAGAAAGAATATTAAAGAGCAGTGATGCAAACCTTTAGTGACTAGGTAATATTATTTTGATCTAATCACAGTGGCAGAATGTTCCTCCAATGTTGAAAGGAACAGCTCCATAATTTTCACATTGTGCTATGTGACAGATGGCAAAAACTGTTTTGATTTTCCCCAATATCTCAAGAGCAATGTGTGGATCCTCTGCCTCCCCCTTCCCTCTTACTCTCTGCTGTCTCTGGTCAGCCTGACAGCACACTGACTTCTATCTCTGTGATCTGTTCTGTGGATGACTGTGTTTTCAATAGCTACTTAGTATAAAAATAAAATGTGCGGGTCCCATCAAATAAACTAATTAAGGCTTAGAAAGTGTCAGAATCCAAAAGCCAGGAAGAACAGATTAGGCACCGGGTGTAAGAGTCACATAGACCTGACAACTAATGTGTTGCTATGGCAACAGGGGAATCACTATCCCTCAGCTGGGCAGATAGTTGACAGCAATTTTTGCTGGGTCAGAAAATTGGGAAAAGCAAGAACCACCTTCTTCTATGTAAAGAATTGTTCTCTCCTTTTTAACCAGAAATCTTCTGAAGTATTTGTAAATACGTCATGTAAAGCTCCAGCCAAATATGGGTGCCAGGTGAAGACTATCGTCTTGGAGAAGATCCTTTGCATGTGAAGGAGGCGTTGAATGCTGTATTTCCTGGGATACATTGATCATCCTCTCTGAAATCAGCGTAGGAATACATGTGTTTCCTAGGCCTTCTGTGTTTTATGAAATGAATGCCTAATATATGACTGGATGCTGGCATGTTTTATTTATTTCTCCATTTGTGATTAATCATAAAAACAGGCAAAGGATTTCTGTGTGTGATCATCAACACTGTTTTGTCATATTTGAGATTAGAATTTTCCTGAATGTGGTGTCACATATGCTCTGACATGAATACCAAAGAGATTAGATGAAACTTTGCTTTGTGCTTTGTGGAAGTTTGTCATTTAGCAGAAGGAGAGTGTTGATGTTAGCATCTATTTTCCCAAACATGCTTCTTAGGCACAGCAGGTTCCCGAGCTGGTTGATACATAATAATATGTGATCCAAAAGAAAAAAAAAAAAAGAAATATCAAGCCCATTTACAGAAAATGAATCTCCATTGTGCATAATGAGATGAATGATAAATTGCAAAATGGACAACAAAAATATTATCTTTTTGAGCAGTTTTTAGTCTGAAATTCTCTGTTTCTTTCTTTTTCTCTTTTCTACCTTTCTTTCTCTTTGTATAGCTTTCTCAAGTAGTTCCATGATGTCTTTTTGGTAATAATTCTTGATGGCTTGCTCTTAATAAGTGTGATGGTGTGATACTATGACAAAATTAAAATATGGACGTGCAATTTTTTTTTAATTTTAAAAGTAAAGGAACAAAAACACCAACAAACATCCACACAGTAGCACAAGAACAGTACAAAAACCGAACTACAGACAAGGTGGCAGGGGATCAACAATGGTTATTGTATTACACGTTGACACCTTCAAAGTGTATGCTCAGGACAATACAAACAGACATACAAGATTAATGAAACAACTAATCATTGATTGTTCCCCACATCAAAATGACATGAGACAATAGTGCAACCACATCAGCCATCCTGCACATACATACATACCTACACAGCCATCCCCCTCTTCCTCCCCTCCTTCCCTCCAACCCGACCACTCTCCACCTTTGAGCAGCCTTCTTTCATACCTCCCAATCTATATTCTCACCTCCAGGTTCCTACACTAATGATACTGTTGGCGCATGCATATCCGATTTACCTCACTTATGAGTATGGTCTCTAATTGTGACCATTTGCCTATAAAAGCCCCCAGATTGTCCCTCTGTACAGCTGAATAATATTTCATTGTGTAAAAATGCCACAGTTTTTTAATCCAGTCCTCTGTGGATGGACATTTGGGTTGCTTCCACGATTTAGCTATTACAAATTGTGATGCTATAAACATGGGTGCACATATATCACAGTGATATGATGTTTTCAGATCTTCTGGGAAAATACCCAGAAGGGGAATAGCTGGGTTGAATGGGACATCTAGACCTAGTTTGCTGAGGAATCTCCAAACCGATCTCCACAGTGGTTTCACCAGTCTGCATTCCCACCAGCAGTGCAGCAGAGTTCCTATTTCTTCACAGCCTCGCCAGCATTTGTTATTGGATGATTTCTTGATGCTGGCCAATCTTACTGGGGTGAGATGAAATCTCAGTGTTGTTTTTATTTGCATTTCTCGAATGACTAAAGATGTAAAACATTTTCTCATATTTTTTTTTTTTTTTTGCCGTTTGTATTTCTTTATCTGAGAAGTGTGTATTCATCTCAGATGCCCATTTCTGGATTGGGTCTTTCAATTTGGACAGGTTCATGTTTTTAAATTCTTTGTATATTCTACATAGAAGGCCTTTTTCTGAGGCACAGGCAGTTAGGATTGTTTCCCAATCTGTGGGTTTTCTTTTTACTCTGCTGGTGTTTTCTTTATATGTGCAAAAACTTTTCAATAAGATGAGGTCCCAGTTATTGATTCTTTGAAGTGTTTCCCTTGCAGTTTCATTTTTGTTCATGAACTCTGCCTACTCCTATGCCTTCAAGGTTTTTACCTGCTTTCTCTCCCAATAAGTTTAGTGTTTCTGTTTTAATATTGAGATCTGTGATCCATTTTGACTTGAGTTTGGTGCATGGTGATAGACGTGGGTCTATTTTCAGTCTTCAGCAAGTGGCAAGCCAATTTTTCCAGCATCATTTATTGAAGAGGCTATCTTTCTTCCAGTGAGCTTGTTTGGACCCTTTATCAAATATTAGGTGGCTGAGTGTGTTTGTGGCTGTGGTATATCTTCCAGCCTGTTCCATTGATCCTCAGGTCTGTTTTTGAGCCAGTACCAGGTTGATTTTATTACAGTAGCTTGGTAGTATAATTTCAGGTCAGGGATTGTGATTCCACCTGACCTGTCCTTGTGGCCCAGAATTGCTTTTGCTATTCTAGGTCTCTTCTGGTTCCAGATGAATTTAAGGCATATTTTCTCTAGATCTGTGAGGTATGTTGATGGTAGTTTAATGGGAATTGCATTGAATCTGTACAACAATTTTGGTAGTGTGGCCATTTTCACAATGTTGGTTCTTCCTAACCATGAGCAGGGAATGTTTTTCCATTTATTGAAATCCTCTTCGATCTCCTTTTTCAGAGTACTGTAGTTTTCATTAAATAGATCTTTTATCTCTTTTATTAGATTGATTCCTAAATATTTCATTTTCTTGGATGCTATTGTAAAAGGTATGGTTTCTTTAATTTCTCTCTCAGTCTGTTTGTTGTTTGTGTATAGGAATACTATTGATTTTTGGGTGTTGACTTTGTATCCAGCTACACTGCTGAATTTGTCAATTAATTGAAGGAGTCTTCTTGTGTAGTTTTTGGGGTCTTCTATTTAAAGTATCATGTCATCTGCAAATAGTGATAGTTTTACTTCTTCCTTTCCTATCTGTATTCCTTTTATTTCTCTCTCTTGTCTAATTGCTCTGGCTAATGCTTCTAGAACTATGTTGAATAGTAGTGGTGACAGTGGACATCCTTGTCTTGTTCCTGTCTTTAAAGTGAAAGATTTCAGTTTTTGGACATGCCATTTTAATACAAGGGCGTTAACAGAAATGTCATCTCTAACAAATTAGGCACTGGAAATACTGCTTTGTAGCCAGAAAATCATGCTCATTTTTGCCTTTCTCTATCACTTACACAAACAAACTTGTGATGTAAACCCCTGTGGGTTAGCTTTCCAGCTGAGAGGCAGGTGACACGCTTTGGTGGGGAAATGGGGAGAGGCAGATTTTTTGTTTGTTTGTTTCAGACAAAGGTTTTCTGGCCTGGGGCAGTGCAGATGCAGCTGCCATCAATATTGAAGCAATGAGACTGTTTTTCCAACGAGATCAAAAAGAGAGAATTCTGACTGTGATCCACTGTGTCAAAGAGTGGGTAAGCAGTGTAAAGGGAGGGAGAGTAGAAGAGGGAGGCAGGAGGAGAGGGAGTAAGGGAAAGGGCTGCCGCTAATTCTCACAGAAATTATCTGCTGGGGCTGCCCCTCTCAAGTCAGAACACACTCTTTCTGGATCCATCTTCAAGACAGGCACCTGAAGAGGAGGGTAGCGCTGCTCTTCACTGTCAAAGCGGGAGGAGTGGTAGTGGCCCCACGCTTTAGAGAGCGAGAATCGCAAACTTTAGCTGTGACTGAATTCAGGCCAGGCTCACAGAGAGTGCTTGTCTTCTTATTTGGCAATTATATCCTTTCTGTTTTCACATCCTCGCATCGCCTTTGTGGTGCAGCTTTAAGGACAAATCAGGAGTCAAGCAATTGGCTCTTGTTTGTGTCTGAGGAAAAGTGCCCTGGCTAGTGTCCCTGTTCAGTGTGGTGTTTGATGTGGGTGAAACTGACTCTTCCATTCTGTGCTGTGGACCATTCTCTGGGCAATTTTAGTACATGCCATTTCCATCCATTCATTCTTTACTTCTTCCATTAACAAAGAAGTACAATGAATGGTAGATGAAGATGACAAAAATAAATAAACATGAGTAGTTGGGTAGAATGGCTCTATGGGGTTCACTTGTGAATTAAGAAGTATTTATTGGGTGCTTCTTCCATGTTAGCACCAAGACTGGCCCTTGAAAATAAGCAGTGCCACATAGAAGGAACCAGCGTGCATAGCCTCCACCCTCAAAGCCCACAGCTCATCGAATTAAGGAGAAATCCCCTATTCTAGCATGTTGATAGCTAAACATACATCTGGAATACAGCTTAAGTTATTGCCCGTTCTGTTTTTCTTTAAGATATGTGTGTTTGTGTGAGGGTTGTATGTGTATGAACAAATAATCAAGAAAATGAGATAGAAAAATATTAACGTATTTTATTAAAAATATGGCTCAAATTATTTGCTTTTTAAACATATGTCATATTCTGTACCCAAAAAAGTGTTATCAAGATTAATTTTTTTAATTACCAGGCTATGTGGGCTTGGTTGAGCTCTATTACAAAAATACCAAACTTGGAGTCAAAGTAACATTCCTCTGTGGGCGTAATTTGGTACCTTTCTGAGAGCTGAAAGGATTTTCTTGAAATTGTGGTCTCAACTATGGCAGCTAATGGTTTCCTATAAAGATTTTAGCTTAACGACAGTTTAATATTTAGCTCCTCTTGCATACTAATCTCATTTCAAGTGCTCAGTGCCCACACGTGGTTAGTGACTACCATATTGGGGAGGGCTTTATAAAGAACATTTTGTACATTCTACAAAGTCCTACTGGATAATATTTTTCTAGAACACATTCATTCACACAGCCAACCTTCCTTGGGTATCTGTTACATGCCTGCCATTGTCCTGGTGACAGTGAAACACAGTCACCAAACCCAGGGGCATTTGGCTCAGTGTAGAAACAGATTATGTAAATAAGACCTGCTGAGGATGTGATAACAGTAATGCAAGTTAAGGACAGGGATACTAGGGTAGGTGAGGGAGATCAGCTGAGGGGGTGACATTGGAGCTGAAAGCCAAAGCAGCAGAAGCATCCAGGCTTGAGAATACCAGAAAAATAGAATTTTGGGCACAGGGACTTGCAGGAGCAAAGCCGCCGAGGTCATAATGAGGCTTTTCCTTCTGTAGCCCTCCTCATGCAAGGGCTTGGCGGATGTGGAGGAGTGATGGCCACCATGAGATTGGCACTCCTTTATCCAGTCCCCAGTGGACCACCCTCACCAGGATGCTTTCCTCTGTCCACTTCTGGGCTGTCTTCCAATTCATATTATAATGTGTCCTCAGCTGTGACAGTAGGTCTAATCCCTCTGACCTCAGAATGAAGGTGGGAGAAACTAAAATGGCACATTTAGCTTTTATGAAAGCTGGTGTTTGGGGGACCTGACATACTCTATCTGATTGTGCTTAACAGGGAGCTATTGAGGCTTCTCTGTGCTCATGTTTGTTGTTATCTTTATCTACAAAATTTCTTTCCAGTCCAGACCTCATTGGCTTGTTTAGGAAGTAGATGCCTGTTCTGTGGCATTTTCTGTTCACTGAGCAGAGTTCTGAGCTCCCAGCTCAGCTGCACACGTGTCCTGGATTTAGGACTTTGGGACTTTCAGACTTCAGAGGGGTTTTTCACCTCCAGCAGCTTCCTTACAAGAGCTCTATGTAGAACTCCTCCTTCTCTGGTCCACAAAGTAGGGCACAGCTAACCACCGGTGCTTAGCACTGTCTGTGATCCCTAGAAACCGTGATCCAGCCACTGAAGAGAGGGTAGAGAAACACAGTAGGACCAGTAACACTCAGCAAATTCCCTATTACATCCATCTTCTCCAGAACAACTGCAATCCTTAGAACACTGGCTGATGAAATTAATTTTTTTCCAGTGAGAGCATTCCAAGAACTAGGACTGTGACTGTTGCTTCCTGAGGAAACCATGTGGCAGTAAAGTTAATGGTGCATTAAAACAGGTACATAAAAATGTTGCAGTGTTAGTGCAAACAGGAAGGTTCTTTGAATAAGGTCCACAACCATCAGAAACATTACCAAGAAAGTAGTCCCAGGCACTCTGCAAAGACCATTCAGCAACTTTAGTTTTACATAATTCTTTTATAGGAATTTGAGAAGTAATTATATTTCTTGTATATTCAGATATAAAGTTTTGAATGTTTGCATAGTAAATTTTTGCTTATTTCCTTTTCCTATATTCTCAACAGAGCCATTTGGAATAACCTAGTCATAAAATGCTAGTAGCATGAACTTTATGCTTTCTGCCAAAATTGCTTTAGTTACTGAATGTGTCACCAAACAGCATATTAAATTGATTCTTATGTTAAATAAGTCAAATTAAATATGAAGCCCAGAATCTATTTGGTCTATTTAAGGAAAACAAATCCCCACTGGTCTTTTATGAATAGATTTGGTTGATCTTCACATAACCAGCAGGAAGAAGAAATGTACTTCCAAAAACACTACTGTGGAGCAAAGGTGGAAAAGACGGTGCTTGGGGTTTAATCATGTCCTCCAAAACTGTTTATGTTGAAGTCCTAGCAGCCAGTAACGTGAAAAACCCAAAATAGAAATGAAGAACAAAATAAAAGACGAGTAATAGGGAGTAGAGAGATTTTTCTCAAATGGGAAAGGGAGCAAGTGAAGCAGGGAATGAGGAGGGACATTAGGGAAAGGGGAAGGTAAAAAGAACTGAAGGAAAAAATCGAAATAGATCTTTTGTAAATGAGGGGGGAACAAGATTTGGAAGTGGGGGAGTCGTGGGGTGGAAGATGCAAAAGGCATTATGATGTGTTATGTACATGTGCCAACTCTCTATGATGTTAATTATTATGTACTGAAAATATGTGCTAATAAAAACAGAAGAAATTAGGTCATTGTAGCTCTGATTTGTTGAGTCGAGATTGCACTGGAGTTGGATGGGCCCCAAGCCAATGTGACTGGAACCCTTCTAAAGAAGAAATTTAGACACAGACATGCACACAGAGAGGATACCATGTGGAGAGGAAGGTGAAGATCTTGATGATATATCTGCAAGCCAAAAAATGCTAAAGACTGCCAGTAAATGACCAAAGGTGTGGGACAGATAGTCATAGCTTCAGATGGAACCCAACCTACTGGTACCTTGATCTTGTAACTTTTCAGAGTTTGCAGCTTGGAGTTGGAAGTTATAGGGTCCAGAACTATGAGATAATAAATTTTGATCTAAACTAACCGATTTGTAGTACTTTATTATGACAGCTCTAGCAAAGTAATACAGCGTGTACTTGGGAAAACAAAACAATTGGGTCACTGTGACCCATCACCACTTTTACATGCTAGTGATATATTAGCAGGCTAGAAAGTCAGTGCTTACCAAGGAACCAGGGACTGGCAGTCTGTGACTGTTTACCAACATCACCATAAAAAGGAAGGGTTATTAAAGGATCTGCAATCACTGGGTAATTCAGCTCTTGACAGTGATAGATGAAACTTGGCTTTTCCTCTCTGCCAAAGCTGCTGACTGCATAAATGTTTTATTCATGAGGTCCAGGGCAGGAAGGGATGCCAAAGGTTTAGGCATATTTTCAGAAACTCTGAGATGTCAGGCAAGTGATCAGGAAGTGCTCAGGAAGGAAGCTGAGGCACAACATCCGCCCACCTGGATGCTGAACCCTCTGAAGGGCCGAGAGCAATGAGCCTGGTGCTGGGCAGCTGCTCCCTTTCTTTCCTTTACCTTTGATTTTGTACTGACTTTGGTTTGAGGGTCTCCACGCTAGCCCAAGTTGGAAGACAGGCATACTTTTTGAAATTCTGCCTGCCCAGAGGCTGAGATTCAGAATCATTCTCCTGGACTGGCTAGAGCCTCAGCTGAGGGAGTCATTTAAATGATAGCATGTAGCTTGAGCTTAATGTCTCAGGAGGCTCATTAACTATGCATTTTAATTACCTGTTAACAAAATGATATTTCAAATTACCTCAAAAAATAGATTTTTTTCTTCTGCAAGAGAGAGGGAAGTTTAAGACAAATTGCCCATATGACTCTCATCTTTCCACATAAAAAGAAAAGCATTTTATATAACAGATTCTAAAAAGAATATTTATGCTGATTTAGGCAGCCATAATGATGGACATTCTAGGCATATAAAATAAATATAATGAAAATGTCCATCACCTTTAACACTCTTCTTGTTATCAGAGGATGTTAATATTCTGTAATATCTACTGATAAACTTCTCAAACTCTAACAAGAATAAAGTGTGGCCAGTGCAAATTTCAAGAATTTTGGTGTTGCCAAAGGAAACATGCTCCTTAGTTCAAATGAATAGAACAGTTCCCAATTTTATGACTCATTGAAAACACACCAGCTTGGAATGAACAATGGAGATATGAAATCCACCCATGGATACAACCAACAAACAAAATACAAACACAGTAAGCTGGTTCTAGATATCTGCTGCCCTTTGTCTGTGGGGAATTTCAGTCTGAAAGACTCCAAGAACCTTCCCTTGGGCCCTGATTAGAAAAAAATTCAAAGAACACACAGTGACAGGGACAGCCTCTTTGAGAAACACTGTCAAGATGCATCACAATATGTCTCAATATTGTCCCCTTTCTATCTGTCAAAACCATTGATTATTTTCAATAAAGAATGCCAGTGACAGTTGCCGGAATTGTAGAACTCAGCATAGGAACTAGGGGATGTCTGTCACTCTTCTCTAAATAGACAAGATGAAGCAGAATTTTACTGACTGCACTAGACACATATTTGGGGAAGTATGTTTAAATATGGCTTTGTAAAGGACACAGATAAAAGGCAGAAAAGATAAATACCTCTTAGTTTTCAAGACTCTTTTCTTGAGTTTAATGGGACTTCCAATGAAACTCAAAACAAAATAAAACAGCCAAAAATCAAGCTGATAAAAATTTTTTTTTTGTCTTTTTGAGACAGCATCTCACTATGCAGTTCAGGCTGGCCTTGAGCTCACTTTTGTAGCCCAGGCTGGTCTTGAACTCACAACAATCCTCCTGTCTCAGCCTCCCCAGTGCTGGGATTACAGGTGTGCACCATCACATGCAGCTAAGCTGAAACATTTTAAAATTTTATATTTCATTGTTGGATAAGAGGTTGTTATGGTTTATGTCTAGATGTCCCTCTAAAACCTTATGTTGTCATACCCAAAGTGGCTGGATGTGGAGTGTGTGATGCTGGGATCAAGCGAGTGTGATTACTAAATTAGTCTACTGATTGGTTTGGTGTAGTTCTGGGGTAGGATTAAGGGTGCCCAATCCTAGGAATGTTACCTGCTCTAAGTCCTGGTTGCCTCGTTAAGATATGAAGGACAGAACAAGGATCTTTGGTGGTTGCTTGCACTTGCTGCTTGCTTTCTTCTGCCTTCCTGCTCTGTGATGCTCCTCTACCATGCCACTGTGCCTTGGAGCCAATTTGTCTTCAGCCAGTTATGAACTGCATCCTCTGTGAACTGTGAGCTAAATAAACCTTTCCTCCTTACTCGTTGAGGGTCAGGTATTTTGTCTCAGCAACGAGAAAACTACGACAGATGTACTTGGTTGGCTCTCTTGGACTTTTCTTATCATCGGTGAGTGCCATGACTCCTTACAAATGTAACTGGCCAGTCACCATTGGTTATGGGAGTCATTCAAAGTTTGGGGCATATGGGGCACTTTACTAACGAGTGTGTTTCGACCATAAATTCCTCAGTCATCTGGTATGCTGGGAGAAGAGTGTAATCTATGATCCCAATTTACAAAAAGCAGGAAGGAATTCCTGCTAGTAGCATTAGCACCATCTCTTATGGCCAGCAGGGATTTTGTCCAGACCAGAGGCAGTGAGATGACACAGGGGCACAGGCAGGCGGCTAAAGTCAGTGTGCACTTGTGAGGTCCTGGGCAGAGGTGAAGTAAGTCTGAGCCCCATCTTCCCAGCTTGCCTCTGTTCAGACCCTGGTTCTTCCAATCTCATTCCCCAGGAGTTCCGCAACAGCCTTTCAGTACATTCCCATTCAGCTTCTATTAGCCAGAGTGTCTCTCTGTCTGTCTCTCTCTCTCTCCCTGTCTATTTGAGGCAGGGCTTTACTATGCAGTTTAGGCTGGCCTTGAACTCACTTTGTAACCCAGGTTAACCTCAAACTCACAGCAGTTCTTCTGCCTCAGACTCTCGAGTGCAGGGATGACAGGTGTGTGCCACCACGCCCACCCTTTTTCAAAATAGTAGCTAAAAAACTTCCCTGGTGAGACATTATGATTTCATTTTGCTTGCAAAACACCAGAGGTCTCAAAGAGTACTCAGGTTAAAGCAAAGCTGCTAACTAAAACAGACCACCTTAAAACAAGTTGATATTTGCTTGTTTTTCTCTGTCAAGTTCTATCACCTCAACATGCTCAGTCTATTCAAGAAAAAGCGTAAAAGCAGGTTATTCACTATAATACCAAATTAATAGAAATAACAGGGCAGAAGCAGGTAACATTTGAGATCTTGTACAGTAGCAGTTACTGTGTTAAAAGTTCATAAAATTTTTAAAATGAATCATCCCAGAAAAACTAAGTCAAAATAACTGGTGTTACTCTCCTACTTACTTAGAAATTGAGACACAAAGAGGTAATACACCTTGCTAAGCAAGATGGAGCTCAGAATTGGAAAGACATTCAGAGTGTGTTATGCTAACCAATTAGTGGTAATTGTCCTTCCTCTGACTTTTAAAAAGTTCCAAAATAGTCCTACTAAAACCTTAAAAAATAAAATAGGCCTGTAAGTTATTGTTTTTAACCAAATCATGGGTGAGATAATCTTAGGAACACATCATAATTTCATAAATTTAAACCTGAGTTTGGCAGGAGATATCCTTGTCTGTTGTTTTTACAATGATAAAAAGGAAGGGCTTGATCTTCAGGAAGGTGGATGGGGAATGTTTGCAGAAACAGGGAAAGAGGTTTATAGTCTTTGAAATACTTAGGTCTACAAATTACTTTATCACCACTCAAAGTCCTATATGTGGCCAAGTGGAGCCATTCTCCAAATAACGTTTCTCCAAGATCGGGGCATTCATTTCAGGAAACAATGTTATTGGAGATATTTTCTGGAGATACTTAAGCTCAGTAAAGTTTAACCCAAAACTATGTTCTTCTGCTGTTTAACACATGCTATTCTGCAATTAGCCATGTGCATAAACAGATGCATTTTTGTAGGGGACATTTTTAATATATAAATTAACCCATCTAGTCGAAATTCCAAAGGATAAGCCCTGCTTAAGAGTACAATTTAAATCTCTTCAGAAGAAAGATGTAAAGGATTAATAGTACTTAAATCAAGAATAAGTATATTACAACATATTGGCTCTCAAGCTGTGATGAGCATTTTCAAAGAATCTCCTCATTCTTAAGACAAATGCTATTCAGTTTACTTTTAAAATTTTATTTATTTTATACAATTAAAATGTGGGCTCCTTGAAGATTTTCCCTGCTCGATCTAAAACAGATTTTTCTTAGTCTCCTTAAAATGTTGACTAACATACTCTAGAAATATCCCAATAAAAGTTTCTTCACTGGAAAAATATTTTAAAAGGTACCCTAAACGTATCAGCATAAGTTTCCCAGGAAAATACCAGGTTGTACTGCAAAAAATACATGTGTATTTATTTCTGTAATACATGCTACCAGTAATTTACATGCGCAATCTTGTAGTATATATAATATACAAAGTGAAAGACATAGAAATGAAGCACAAAGTATATTTGTACACATACTTCACACATGTAAATACATACATGTTTTCCACAAAATGCTCATAAGGCTACGCATGGCATAGTTCTGGGGACTAGAACTTGTTTCTATAGTTGTTTGTTGTTTTTCTATTGTTACCACCAGTTGTACTTGCTCTGTAAAGACAAATTCTGTAAAAGCAAATCCATAGGGGGTTAATAGAATGGGGCAGTAACCTATGACTGTCACTGATACCCAAATGCCAGAGTTTGGTGTCTGTTAGGTAGGGTTTTCTCATCTCCTATGAGTGCTATTATTTCATTGTTGAATTTTTTTCTAGTCTGTATGACTTCTTCCTTCATTGTGCAATGGAAAGAGAAAATTTTCCTGAATTATTTTTACCTGGAAGAAAGTAGGTAAAGACTAATTGCAAATATTTTAGAGACATCAAAAGGAAAAAAACAAAAATGAAGGAAGGGAAAGCAAAAATATATACATACATATATTTTATACACACACACACACACACACACACACACGACAGGTAAAGTAATTATACTACCAATTTCTATTAGTTCATTAAAAGGAACAGGTTGTGCTTATGTTGTTTGGTCAATTTTGCATGCCTGTATCTTGTAATCTGAGCAACTATTTTGAAGATAACAATGTGCAATATAACAATCATTGTTAGTTTCCTATTGTTTTGAAATTCTGTACCATTGTTTTATCTCTTTAAAATGAAAAAAGATATCAATAAGATGACTGGAAACAAGAATGTCCAAACAGTTTGGAAAACTATAAGTATGCATAATAACAATCTTACAGAACTTATTAGCTTTAAAAGTTTTTAAAGCTAAGGTTAGGGGAGAAATTGGGAAAGTATTTCTAAGATTGATCTACATACTGAATTACTGAGCAACTTTGAGCTGTTTGGGAGACTCTTGACTTTGTGGATCCGAACTAGACCACTCATCAGAAAGGGAATAATTTACTGGCAGACCATTAGTCTAACTTGATTACCCTTCACTTGTTCATGAAATATTTACTGAGTGTCTACTATATGTCAGGCTTTGTGCTTGAAAGTTTTATGTGATGAATTACGAAGTCACTTTTTCTAGCTGAGCTGGGTTTGAATTTGGTGGCTGGGAGGGTTTATGATATCGTGCACTACATGCAAAAGTGCAGTAAATGGATGGTTCCTATGTCTATGATCTGCAGCTGTTTCCAGGAGTAAGGGGTTAAGCTTGGGCCTTAGAGAAGAGGAAGTCTGCAGGACAATAAGGTTTGTCAGGTAGCACTGGCTCTATGCAAAGGAATACCACATGTGGGTATGCCTGTGTAAGGGACACCCTGAAATACCTGACCATACAAGCAAGTTGTGTATTTAACTGTAGCTGGTCCAGAAATCAATCAACTCCATGCAGATTACAGTGAAATAATGAACTCCGGTTCTTAAGGTAATTACTTCAATAACCAATAAGGAGAACAAAAGCGAGTGAAGTAAAGCTGACAAGTTAGGGTAAAGTACAAGACCAGATGGGAAACAGCATAAATGATAATGCTAGAAACTTCAGCTGAGACAGACAAAGGCCACATCAAGAAGATGGATTTCCTGGGGTGGGCAGAGGAAGGCCAGCAGTGATGGACAGTGTTTGGAAAATGGTTGAGAATGTTTTGAAGCAGGTGTAGGTCTCAGCAGGCTGACGTGGTTGATGATGATGAACATGGAAAAGGTGTATTATTTTGAAGATGGATGGGTGTGAAACTGGGTAAAATATGGCTTTCCATTGAGAGGAAACAAGGTAACTTTTCTAGAGGGTCTTCTGTCAGTTCTCCAACAGTCTCTACTTCACATAAATTTGGGAGTTGTGAATTAAGTACCTCTTATTGTCTTTTCTACATCAATAAGGGCTTATTAGTTTTAGAAAAATAAATTCTTTAAAAATTAAGTGAATATTTCAATGATACAAAGACATGTGAACTTCATATCAAACATGCCTTCAGAACAGCTTCATCAATTATGGTTTCTCCCAAATCTGCATATTTTTTCAGAAATAAAATATTACACATATGTTCCACTTCCATATATATCACTCTCCAATCCCATCCCCTCCCTCTTTCCAAAGGAAATAGTTATGAATCTGGCATTCTTCATTCCTATGCATGTATTTTTACATTACACACACACACACACACACACACACACACACACACACACATGCATACCCTGAAAGAGTACATAGAATTGGGCTTTGATAACTGTGTAATAATGATCTATTAGTTTGTATTCTTATTTATTTGAATTATAATTTTGGGATTTATCCATGTTGACACTAAAAACCCCAATTAACAATTTAACAGTATTTCATTCTGTTCTATGTATCACCTAGATCATTCCTATCTAAACACACTTTGAAGATACTTTCTTCTGTTGATATTTAGGTTGCTTTTAAAATTTTTGCCCTTGTAAACAGTGCTACAATATGCATTATTTTGCTTGTGAAAATGAGAAAAAGTGTGAGTTGAATGTATATGCCTAATGTTTAATTGGATTTGCTGAGCTATAGAACTGTTCAGCTTCTGATTTACTAAACAGTGTCACCTTCTTCCAAAGTGGTCTTATCAATTACACCAAATTCCACCAGCTAGGTACAGAAGTTTATTCATATTGATCTGTAAATTCATCCATATATGGTACTGTCATATATGTACATTTGTGTCAGTTTAGTAAATGCAAAACGGTGTGTCAGAGTCAAGCAAGAAACACAGGAACACTTTACAACTTTCGATAGGAAATTTTAATACAGGTCACTGGACAGATGAAGAAACAGCTAAGAAATCAAAGCAGTGGTGAAGCAACATCTGTGACAGTAGACGGTTGCTGGCTCTTCTGGCAGGGTTAGGAAAGCAAATGGAGAAGGTGGTGTGAACAGAAACAGGAAACTTGAACTACCTTTCTGACACTAAAACTAGGGCATGGAGGGGAAGATAAGGGTGCAGAAGCCAAGTAAACAGACAGGAAAGTGTGACTTCTCCCTTTTCCTGTTCTCTAACCTCCCCTTGAACTGCAGACAGGAGCAACAAAACAATACCCAAGATTTGGAGGCAGATTTATTTAATGTCAGATGGGCACTGACTAGGAATCAATTGTTCCTCAAAATGTCAGCCCTTCAAGACCCAGAGAGGGAGGTTTTTATGGGGTTATAAAGGGAGGGGGTACAGAGGTAGAGTACTTGGCTGTCTGAATTATTTTTACAATATGCCTTATAGTGACCAGTTATGCATCGCAGTGATCAGCTGTTTCTAAGAGACAGGAACAACTGGGACTGCAACAGGAACTATCCCCTGGACAACCGACGAATACTGGCTGTGGGGGGTGGGGTGTCGGGCTTTTCTGTGACATTTGCCCCCTCTTTTACTTTTCCCAACAGATCTTTGCTGGGCATATTATGTGTGATCTTGGGAGACAAGCTCCGCTAGAAGCAGTGGTATCAGGGTTGTCAGTGATCCTAATATGGCCCCTAGAAAAGGTCCCCAAGATTGTCTTATTAGAGGTTTTCCCTATGTTGCTTTTAGGAAGAGACGAAATTGAGGCCTGTTTTCTCTGTAGCATTCTGGGAAGGTGGTGAGGTGGTTAATCTGATCTAGGTGCATGTCCAGCGTGCCTTGGATGCTCATCAAACCTTGGTCAAGTGTTTCATTGGTTGTTCTATTCTCTTGGCTAGTGGGGCAGCGGGGAAGCAAGGACTAAGGTAAGTAGCCTGAAAAGGCACAAGAATCCAGGGGGACAGGTATGGAGCAATCCTGTGAATGATGTCCTCAAGCTTCAGCTGTGCATCGGCTGGTCAGCATCCCGAGGGACCAGAGCAGGGCATCATGTCTTCAGAATGAGCCCCAGAAGAGTGTCCAGATAAACTCTCCAGCAGATCTAGAGCTGGACTTCTGGAACTTGTAGAGATAGTTAATATTCACCTGGGCTATATGTGTGTGCAGGAGTGTCTACAGGTATAGCTAGTCTTTCAATTAAACTTCATGGATCTTGTTATAAGCTGTTCCTGTAGAGTTATGTTTTATTTCTTAACTTACATATAGCCTATAGGCTATATGTAATTTTTTTTTATTTAGTTATCTCTGTTGCAGATATAGGCCTGTTGTCACTGCCAGTGGTCAAGTGTAGGCCATATCTAGGGATGATTTTTTTTATAGGGGAATCTTATAAACATTTTTTGTCTTCTCAGTGCAGGTAGGAAATGTCTCGGGCCAGCCTGAGTAGATGCAGGCGAATAATAACAGATATTTGTAACCCCTGTAAGATTTTATTTTTATGAGGTCTATTTGTATGTCTTTAAATAAGGAGAGTTCACTATATTGCATGAGGTCAGGGCCAATGACAGATATTGAAGCTCAAGCTGGCTGTGGGTACTGGTGCCAGTGCTTCAGTTTGAGCTTGAAGAACAAATGTTAGGGGCAGGTCTGACTCAGATCTTCCAGGAGTACTGGATAAAGTTTTCCTGGATTGGGTTCATGTTTCAGTCCACTAGATCCTTAGAGGAGGCTTAGTCCTCTGGATTGAACTATTTCACATTGGTGGCTCATTTTCAAACAGCAGCAGCAAGCAGTAGCAGGAGAGCTTTGGCCAAAATAGCTTTGACCAGAGTGACCACACCATATTGAGCCTGTTGGACTCCTTTCCTAACAGAGCTACTTCCATAGTGGTCCACAGTTATACAGGAGGTCCAGTACAGCATGTGGCACCTGGACAGTTAGGACTCTTCCTGAGGTGAGCTTATGAACTTTCTTGGTCAGGAGGACAGTGGCTGTTAGAACATGAAGACAAAAGGAGAAGCATTCCTTAGTGACCAGATCGAAGTATTTGCACAAGTGGGCCACTGGGTGCTCCCAGGGACTGACAATCTGAGTAAGCATCATTGTTTTTGTGAACTCAAGGATCCAGGCTCTATAGAAGCAGCTCCAAGAAATTTGTGAAGTTTTTCTATTTTAACTAGTTTCTGCCAGATATTGCAGCAGAATTTTTGTGCCTTTCCAGGAGACAGCTTGGGTGTCATCAATCAGACGTGCAGAGTGTTCTTCTCCAAAGAGGGTAGACAAGTTCTGAACCTCAGAGAGACTTCTAAGCCAGTTAACTTTTAAGACCAGAACTGGGGTCTTTACAAAGAGAGGCTGGCTGACAGGCGCCAACTAGAGGGAAAAGAAAGTATTTTTAGATCCAGGCAGGTGTACCAGCAGGTTATGGGTGGCAGCAGACTGAGGCAATGTATATGGAGGGCAATCATGTCAGTAGAGCAGCTTCGAGGTCTTAAATTGGCTTCACAGGCAGGAGAAGTATATTTCAGCAGTTTGAAAGTCTGTAAACCTTTTATGGTGATGTGCAGTTGAATTTCTAGCTGAGTCTCTTCTGGTATGGGATACTGTTTGATGCAGGTGGGGGTGGCCCTGAGATGGAGTTTCACAATCAGAGGCAGGTGATCGGTGGCCAATCTCAGGCCACAGGGAACAGTGACAGAACTGTGGAGCTGGAAGTGTCAGAGAAACAGGCTGTTTCAGAGTGGCCAAATCTATTGCTAGAGCCTCCTCGAAACAGTATAAGAGTTCCCAAACCCTTGTGGCAAATGCGTCCAAGTAAGTCATGTCTTGTGTCAGGATTTTCCCAGTTGGAGGCAAGAAGGACTCGCTTATGGGGCAACCTGAAAGCAGAGGAAGGCATCCTTTAAATCTAGACATGTAAACCAGGGGCATCTGGAGATAACAGTCCAAAAAGGAACAGTATGGAGATCCTGTACTGACTGGTGATCCTGTTGGACTATCTTTTATCAGGAGAAGTATTTCAAGGTGGGTAACAGTTTATCAGGATCCCAAACTAACATGTGACTAGATGCATGTTTGTGCTTCCCCTTGACATCTGACCGCAGTGGGGATTGTGGGTAGGTGGCGTGGTTGATAGCCAGGCCTGGAGGCGAGTCTTTAGTTTATATCTCTGGGAGGAGAATTTTCAGAACTTCAGGGTTGCAGTTACCTGTTTCAGGCTTATGCGGGCATTGTCTTCCTCTCAGGGAACTGTCAAAGTTGAATGAGAGGGAGGATGACCGGTTTGGTGTGAAGGAGATGGTCTCCTAGGCTGCAAGTTTGTGCCTGGCAGAAGAGATGAGAGGCAAGAGTCCCACTTATCTTGGTGATGGTAACTTTGACAGAGGGGAATTTTGAAGGCAGACAGTTCTATTCCATTGTCTACCAGGAAAGTCATTCGTTTGCCCCCAACTTCTGCAATGAATGTGGGCTTTCAGGGGCCAATTTGATAGAGCTCAGTCTGTCCTATCTATTCAGGCCTGACAGGGTGCAACTCATTTGTCAAGGCTGACAGTACAATTTTAGCTGAGTCAATATAAGGAGCTTAGAAGAAATTGTTGACAGTCACCTCAGCTAGGTGTTAGATGACACTGTTTGACCAGGGTAGGCCCATCTCCAGAGGGGTGCCAAATGCAGGCAATGGCTATGTGGAGCCAGTTCCATTGGCTGGAAAGAGAGGAGTTGGGAGTGGGGAGGTGAAGCTCCAGGTGTTGTCAGCAATTGTGACAGCCCAGGAGAGTGTCAAGGCAGAGTTCTCTGGAAAATTGGCCTCTTTTTCCTTTTCTTTTTCTTTGAAATGCAGGGAGCAGTTTGGTTTCATTCTTAACTCCGTAAAAACCCTTTTTCCTGGAGTCAGGGACTGTGGGTTTTGACTAGTTAATTTCTACTTCTGACTTCTTACCTGTGTGTTCTGTGTCCCTCAGAGAGACCACTTAGGTGCCTGCCTGGCTGTGGATGTAGGTGCGACTTAGCTAAGGAGGTGCAAGGCCTCCATCATGCCATATGTCAATCGCCATGCAACTGCAGGTGAGGGCCCAATGAGGCACCTCAACCATGCTTCCCAGTCTTGGTGCACAGATGGAGCAGCCTATTGCTTCTGCTGTCCTTTTCACTCACTCACACAGTCGTTCAGCAGCACTCAGAGGTCCCACATTCCATCACCCTTTCCTTCAGGGTGGCCTTAACTAACAAGAGCTGATCAAACTCCTCTACTGCTCAAACTGAGCAGGACTGACAGACTGACTTACTGGGGTGCACTCAGGGGTCTTACTGGAATCAGGTAGGCAGGCAGGTAGATAGACAGACAGGCAGGCAGGCAGACTGCATCCTCCTCCCTTTGGGGTTCAAGAGGGAAGCCCAGAATCCTCCTCTAGACTTCTGAAGGCACTCAAGAAATGTCAAGGGCATTGGGACCTGGAGAGGTCCTTGCTCTACCTGCAAGGGTCATGACTGGTGACCAAAGAGGTCAACATGGTCAGTCTTCTTGGTTAATACACCAGATGCAATAGCAAACAGAGACACCAAAACAACACCCAGGTTTTAGAGGCAGATTTATTTATGTCAACAAGCACTGATTAGGATCATTCTCACAATATCTTACCCTAATCACTTGTGGTCTTGGGCTTATATGAGATAAGCAAGAAAGAAGTACAGAGGTGGAATGTTTTGTCAATTGGGCATTAGTTTATACAGTGTGATCTTAGTGACCAGCTATGCATAACAATGACCAGCCATTTCTAAGAGACAGGAGCAAGTGGAACTTGAACTGGAACTACTGCCTGGGCAACTAAGAAACTGAAATATACTGGCTGAGGGAGCTATTTTCTGCTACATTAATATAGAGGCCTTTATAATGTCCCTTCTAGTTCTAAAATTCAGCAGCTCTGACCTTTACTTCCATGGCGTGTACATAAGATTCTCTGGCCTTTTACCCTCTCACTTCCAAGGGCAAGGATCACTCTATTTGCTACATAGTCACACTTAAGGAGTCAAAATTCAAGAGGGAGCCACAAGTCTCTGTGACTCTTAGCAGATATCCTTTCAGCTTCTGATTTAACACTGCTATGAGAAGATCAGTCTTCTGTACCTAATTCTTCCTGCCTGCTCTGTGACTTTGAGAACTAAAGGTTTATGCTTGGCCCACTTCTAAATTTTCCCTTTGGGAAGGGCCCATGGTATTTTTGCTGTGGTTTGTCGTGCTATGTGCTCATAAGGGAGGCCAGAAGCCAGACACTTGAACCTTTCCAGCAGTCCCAAGTTGTTGTGTTTTACTCTATCCATTTTCATCTCGGCTGATTTAGCAGTGATGGCTGCCACCGGCCCCCACATCACTTTTAATTTCTGTCCCTTGATGTTCCTCTAGTGAGCAATGATGCATTGAAATTTCTGGGTTCCAAGGGCTGCACACCTTTTCAAGATATAGTCAGATGAAA
This sequence comes from Dinomys branickii, assembly GCA_004027595.1. Lineage (NCBI taxonomy): Eukaryota > Metazoa > Chordata > Mammalia > Rodentia > Dinomyidae > Dinomys > Dinomys branickii. Next base: position 126,283 of record PVLD010002105.1, read on the forward strand.
ATAACCATTTTTGCATCCAAGGCTGATGCCTTGGATGACTATATACCCATTACCAGGCCTGTGTAATTAAAAACAAACATTTCATACATACACAAAACCTGCCATCTTAATGCAAAAACATTAAGATGAAAAATTCAAGGAGGCATTGAATAGGAGGCAAATGGAGGTGGGCAGAGAGAAGACAGAGGAAACTGAGAACTTTAGTACACTGGCTGTGTTAGCCTTGTGTGTTGAAATCTACCCTGCAGGATATAATTCGGTTTATGGTTTAATCTGTTTAATTAAGGAAACGGCAAGTGTTTATGTGGAAACACTTCTAACAGTATCCACTCACAAAGTCTGTTTTCAGTCCCCACTCTGCATGTAAGTACATTCGTGTATGACTGCAGAACTCAGCATGGCCCTTGAGATGGTCCCCAGTAATCCCTGCCTCCTGAGACTCATTTCTTCTCCCTCTGAGTCTTGGCCAGGTCTTGCTTGTAATCTACAGAAGACAGCAGAGATAATGAGATGCTACCCCTACAATTATTTACATAAGACACTAATTCTCTTATTTTGCTGGTAGACTCTATCCCTTACTTCCGCTGTGGAAGAAAACTGTCACAGGTGAGTTGCTCTGTGGGGAGGACTGCACTTCAAGGAGCTCAAGGTAGCTTCTGGCTGACAGGCAGCAAGGAAATGAGACTCTTAAGTCAATCAGTAGCTTGGAATTCTACCAAGAAACTGAGCTTGAAAGATCTTTCCCTAAAGGAGCATTCTGCTGACACTGCAGCCTGAGCCAACACCTTCATTATAGCACGGTGAGGAGTCCTGAATCTCCTGCTAAACACTGTCCATGTTCCTGATCTATGTCCACTTGGAGATCAAATGTGTATATTGTTTTAAAAACTCTATGTTTGTGACAATTTGTCATACAGCAATGGAAAACTAAAACTAATATAGATCCTCCAATGAGCTTTAAAAGGATGCTAGTAAAAAGATTTTCATGTATGTTACAGATGTGGGGGCTTGATAAAAGGGAGATAGGTGTAAACTTTCAGGCAAAAAGCTTGCTTTCAGTGTGGATCTGGATTACTGCCTCATGCATATGTACACATATAGCTCTACCAGAAGTAGACTATAATATTTTTACCTACCACAATTACTGACACACTGGGATAATCCAATTTCTTTCTATTAAAAAACCTGTAGTACTTGTAAGTACAGAGTATTTCCACCTGACTCAAGGCTTAAATCCCAAACTCTCGGTTATTTTGTGGCCCTCATACCTTCATTGTATATACACAGTGCATGTCTGGCAAATGTGTTTTCCCATTCCTCCAGCGCATATGATAGATAAGGGAATTTTTAAATTCTATAATAAAAGGGAGGCGCTTTAAAATCTAGAAACTATTTATCCAGAGAATATCTTAACCGTGGGGTCCTCAGTATTATCTGAGGAAGGGATGAATCCACATCCCTGCTTGTGAAACATGACATCCAGAAAATCAAATGCAATTATAGTTAGGAGCAATATATAGTATGAGTCAAGGGCTGGGTGTGGTCAACTCACCTCAGAATGACTGGGCTCCAGACTCCTGACAGAGAGGCCAGTGTGTGTAATGTAGGAAACCCTAAGGGGGGGTAGGGAGAGGAACCTTGAGGATGTGAAGGCTGATGGGAACCTGAATGAGTGCTCTGTACTGGAGGATTCATTCTGTACAGTCCTAAGGAGAAGAGCAAGAGGCAAGGGTGTGTGCCACAGGAAGACAACCCTGTGTACTGTTATGAAGAACTCAAAAAGTCAGGAAAAATATTTTTTTAATCTACATCAATACACCTTTAAAATGCCTCATCCCTAACCTACAACAAAATTTTAATAGAATAAACTATATTCCCTAATTATAACATGAAGGACAGTGTAACACTGATTGCTTTGGGAGTCACCTGGCAGATTAGTAAGCACACTCCTGGGTGTGTCTGGGTAAGTCATGGGGCCTTGTTGATATCTGGTTGCTGGTTCCTTCCTCTCTGGCTCTGTTTCCACATTCTGCTTCCCAGTCTCTATAAACTGAACAACTCTGCTCTGTCACCCACATCCGCCATGATGTTTCTGCCATGGAGGCAGCTGGCCATGGACTGCAGCCTCTGAAACTGAGAGCCAGATAAACCACCTCCTCCTGTGAGCAGTGGGTGTCAGGCGTTTGGACCTGGCAGAGGAGAACCTTACTAATGCAGACATTAACTTGTTATAAAGCAGCAGCTATTTTATTATAGAAATGATTAAGAATGATTTCCCTAGATAGACAAATAGTGAAAGTGCACTGAAACAGGTATGTGGTGCTGCTGCTAAGGTTTGGATAAGTACCCCCAAAGGCCTTATGCTTAAGGTTTGGTCCTCAGTTTGTGGCAGTGTTGGAAGGTATTCTGATCATATGAATGTGTACCCTAAAGGGGATACGTGGGCCCTGCTTCGTACTCTGTCTCTGTCTCTGTCTCTCTCTGCCCTCCTTTTCTCCTCTTGCAGCATCATGAGGCATGCAAGTGCTCCACAATGTGCTCTCTGCCTCACCACAGGCCCAGAACACAGGGCCAGCTGGTCACGGACTAGAAGCTCTACAACCACAAGCAAAAGAAACCTGTCTTTTTAAAGGATGATTATCATAGGTATTGCTACAGTAATGGGAAGCTAACATAGTGATTTAAAGAAGACCAAAAAAGGTAGTGTCATTGCTTATGTGTTTTTTTTTTTTATTTTGAGCTGGATTCATAAAAGAAATCTTGCTAAAATTCTAAATAAATAATATAGTGCAATATTCTTGCATTTTTCTAGGAGCTGCATTGAACAGTACAGTATATAGTAAAACCCTGGAGGAAATATTTTATACATGATATGTAAGTTAGAGTTAAAACTCAAAGCTTAGACAGAATTTTTTTTCAGTACTTACATGAAATTCTGAGAGACACCTAGACATCTTATAGGGACTAGAACTACTTAATGTGTGGCATGATCCAGGATATCCAGGAATTTTAGCACCCCCAAATCCTACTATTAAATGCAAGCTGCTGCAACTGTGATGATAGCAACGACCAAGAGCAGCCCCACAAGTTTCTGATCTTTCCTCCAGGGAATACTCTCATCCTTGCAGAGGAATCCTAAAAGACTGCTTTATCAGGGAGGAGGGTGTGCTCCAGGAGAGGCAAGTGGAACGATACAGGTACGGTGTGGGTTCAGGTGTGGTAGAGGAACCCAGCACTCTCCTATCCAGAGTTCTGCTTTCCAGGAGCATGACTCCAAAATGAAACCAACCTAAGTCCTAACTCTACGTCCTGTATACTTAGGTCTGCCCCATTCTTCACTCTATATGGGGAAACATGCAGTCATTACTTAACATCTCAGAGTTTTCAACACTTCTACTTCATCCATAGCATGACTATATCTACATTGACATAGAGAATCACAGGACAGGAGAGAGTTGTGTTGTGAATCCCAGCACAGTGCAGGAAGTGTATGCTTTGTACATCATTTATTCTTGTGACTCAGGGTCTTGTCTGAGGAATCCCTCAACCCCATGCTAATTTTCAACCGGCTCATGGAGCTCCTGCCCTTAGTGCTTGCCTGAAATCTGACTGCACTGCCATTCCATGATTCAAATGCTGTTCTATACCTGGGGACCTCCCATGATGTTAACAGAGCTGATGACCTCTTTCTCCTTTCCTCTAGAGAAGCATTCAGAACACAAACAGAAGTTTGATCAGGTTGAAATCCCAGTATGGTCGCCTTCTATCTCCTAAGTACATTTCCTAATTTCTGCTAACTTCAGGATCCTCTTCTCTAAGGTAGGGAGAATACCATTATTTTGGAAATAAAGGATAATTCAGACAAATGCCTATAACACCATCTCAATATCTGGTTGAGAGGAGCATAAACACACAGTTAGTGATGCTACTTTACTTGGTATTTCTATTACGTCTCCACTGGTCTGCTAGTGACTACTCTTGCTGCTGTTATTTCCTAGGAGAGGGGCTATGCAGCATAGTGATTAAACACATCAACTCTGAGGGAAGTTTCTGGCTTCGCCACGACATGCTGTGTGCTCTTGTGACAATTTTAACATCTAGTGCAAATGTTTAACACCCCACAACCACACATGCATTCTTGTCCACCAATTTAGCAACATTGAGACATTAGTTGGAAAATGTTGCTTTGGAAAGCACCAGGTAGCTGCTTTTACTTGCTGTTAAAATAAGCCTTTATTACTAGGTAATTGTAGAGAAATGATAAAGTCTTGGTCAATATTTGGATTGCAATCATAAAAATCATAAAATGGCTGTGACATACACTGATACCCAGGATGGAGAAAGGAGAGATTTCTGCAGCAGATAAGGGACTTAGCCTCAGATTTCCAGAAACCTGTCATCACAGAGAAGGCTTGGTTATTATCCTTGCCTGAACCCAGAAATCTTGCACATATCCAAGTATCCAAGAAGATACTGCTTTCTAATCTGAATTATTTTCTTTGCCATATTTCTTATTTTACTGCTAATGCAAGATTCAAGAGACTATGGGAAATAAACACTCATCTTCCTGTTAGGAGTCAATGCATTAATGATTAAGTTTGGGTAGAAATTTATGTGTTTTTTGTAAACTTTGCTGAAAATTAACATGACTTTCCATTTGCAACATATAACTTCTGCCTAAGATCTGGCTTCCCAGGGAAAATAGCTAATATTTTTCAGTAGCTATTGACATAAAAAACCAGGCTGGTGTAAAATGTTCGTGCTTCTGCATTACTGTTTCCTCTTGCACAGAAAGCATCAGTTGGATGAAATAATAGCTATTCAGTTCATCTTTCCTTACGACTGCAAGCCATTTGGAGCTCAGTCACACTTACAAAAGCCTATATTGACTATGTGTAGAAATATCTGGAATGAGATGCTTCACCACTGACATCTTTCATTCATAATTACTACGATGTCTGCCTGCCCAGGCCTAGTCAATGGCCAGTCAATATTCCCATTATAAGCTGGAACAGGGTGAATTGCTAGGGCAGAAACACAGAGCAGACTACTCAATGGGCCCACAGACCCAGACATCTGAGTTGACTGGGGAGGGTCTCATGAACCCTGAGTTGAGAGGGGAGGGTGAACACAACGTGATGTTTTCTGTAATCTGTGTTCCATGGCATTAGAATTAAGTTTCTTCACAGTGGCACAATGTTTGTAAATGGCCCCTGTCAAGTGTGATCTTCTATGAAGGAGTGAATCATTTTCTCTGAAGAGATAGAGCCGCCAGCTTGTCACAGTGACTTTTGTCATAGCACATATTTGAAATGGGCATGGGTAACACAGTCACACCCAGTCTGTCAGCAGTGCAAATTAGGAAGAATAAGCAGGTACTTTTCAATGCAGAGAAGATAGGCCAGGCCTCGGTACTGGTATGGAAACCTACTCTGTCACAGAGACTGGGTAATGACAACATTATCATAAAATGGCTCAGGAATGTTTGAGAGTTATTTGATTTATGATAGGCTGCTAATATAGAATTTGTTTGCATTGTAATCTAATTTGATAATTTCTACTTAGTCAGCATGAAGCCACTCTGAGTCTTTAATCAGAAGATTTCCATAAGCCTCTAGGTCAGCTGATATTAAACAGTATATATAGAGGTACATGTTACTGAGAAGAATTTTCCTTGAAATAAACATTTTTGTAAAGACTCATGCACTACAAATAACTGAATAAAGACTGTGATAGTCAACCTTGATTTTCAACTTGATTGGCTTGAAGGAGGCCTAGATTAGTAAAGTGCACTTCTGACTGCATCTGGCTGGGTCGTAGAGAGCGTGTCTGGACCCACCCCTTTCCTCTGCTACCCAGCTGCCGTGTGGAGAGTAGCTTTCCCCTGCTGAGTAGTTCTGCCACGGGCCCTCTGAATCTTTGAGCTAAAACTTTTCTACTTTCTGCTGTGTATGTCAGGTATTTGTCCCAGCAAGGGAAAGCTGGCTAACATAAGAATGTGAGAATATTCTTTTCATATTTCTTATACTCAGTTTCACAGAAAATGCTTTTAGATGACTTTACTTATGGGCATGATGAATGTCACTACCTGAGCCTAATTTAAGTAATTTCCTGCTGCTTTAGTGTGCTAGGGGAGAACTGAAAATTAATTTACTGTTAATTTAGTGTGCTGATCCTAATTAGCAACAACCCTTGTCTGAAATAGCAAAATAAAAGCCACTAATGCATGTGTGTATACACACATGTGCTTTTATCTGTCCATCCTATACACTTTGGGAACCCACCACATGGATACTACTAGCTTTAAATACATTCATTGTAAGAGTAAATTATAGCATAATAGTACAGGTTCTTTAAGAATTAAAGAGACTTAGAAATGGATATTATGGGTGCAGAGCTCCTCAGCAAAGAACTGCAGAACTTCTCAGTTTCAGAGAGCCTTGGGAGAACTCAAATGCAATTGTATTTCTCTAACAGTAAACTCAATGGAATGTTCTATAAAACATCCATTCCCTCCTTTAATACTCAGAAGAACCTCTAAAGACAGTTTCTATTATTAATCACTTCTACCCCTGTGTGATGAGGAGTGAGAGAAGTTCATTTATACACCTGTTCATTTATTCCACAAATATCGACTGCTTACTCTAAGAAAGCTTCTCTTAGGGGTGAGGAAACAGTAGCAGCAAAACACAGCTCTGCTCTCAAAGGAGTTCTCATTCTAGAGGATTAAATAATTCACCCAAAGCTACACATGTAAGTAGGGCCTGAGTTCCAAGTGTGGACTTTCTGATCTGAGCCCTGTATCCCATCCTGCCCTCTATGACAGGAGAATACATAGCATGAGCTACACACCCTTGCCTAGTGTGCAGTGTGGCTCTCTCGAGATCCTTGGTGTTGCCATGCCACAGTATATTTCCTTTATCAAATGCAGCCACGTCTGCCCTCCATGCCCACCAGTGACCTATTCAATATCCAGGTATTCGCCCTTCTTTCCTTACCACGAGAACTGCAGTTTTGCTTGGGGCACCTCTAAAGAAAAAGACGCTCATTTGTCTCAGGATCTTTGGACATAAAATACTCATTTGGCTGGATTCTGGCCAATGATATATAAAAGCATATCTATGAGGCAGAATTTCTGGAAGAGATTTGTTTTCCTGATGAACAGTGCTATGGTTTGTGTCTAGATGCCCCCACAAGGCCTCATGCAGTCACACGGCTTTTTCAGAGGTGACTGAATCCAGAGTGTGTGATGCTGGGATTAAGGAAGTTTGATTACTAAAGCAGTCCACTGATTGGTTTGGCACCGCCCTAATCCAGTAGCTTGGATAAGATAAAAGGGGCAGAAGGATGCTTTTAAACTCTCTTGCTACTTTGCTACCTTCTGGCCACCATAAACTGGTTCCTCTTGGTTGCTTTTGCTACATTGTGGGCCCTATGAACTGTCTCCTCTGTGATGCCCCTCTACCAAGGCACCCTGCCTTGGAGCCAGTCAGTTATGGACTGAAACCTCTACAAACCTTGACATAAATAAACTTTTCCACCTTTAACTTTGGGTGTCATGTATTTTGTTTCAGCAATAAGAAGAGTACCTGTGGCAGATGAACAACCAAACCAACACTCAAAAAAACTCTCAAGGATGTCATAGCAAGAGACAGTGAAGTACACAAAGACAAAAATCTAATAGAATAAATACAGCAAGTAGGGTGGGCAGTTAGGTAGAAGTGAAAGAAACAGAATCAGCAGAGGAAAATAATGCAGTAACAAGGATAAGTCAGCACCTATCAGTAACAACTCTCAATGTGAATGGTCTCAGTTCTCCAATCAAAAGACAGACTGGCAGAATGGATCAAGACACAGAATGCAATGATATACTGTATACAAGAAACACATTTAAGCCGAAAAGAAATTCATTTACTGAAAAATCAAAGGATGGAAAAACTGATCCCATGCAATGGAAGCCTTTGCCTCACAAAGGTTGGGGGGAGCTGTTATTTATTCATTTTTGGATTTTTGAGACAGGGTCTCACTGTGTAGTTCGGGATGATCTTGAACTCATGGCAATCCTCTTGCCTCAATCTCCCAAGTGCTGGGATTACAGACATGCACCACTATACCAGGTAAGCTATCCTATGTTTAGACAAGGCAAACTTCAGGCCAAAACTGATCAGAAGAGGCACAGAAGGTCACTAAATATTGGTTAAGGAAACAAATCAATGGAAAGAAATAACAAAGATTAAAATAGATGCACTGAACACTGGTGCACCTAACTTCATAAAACAGGTACTGCTGGATATAAAAAATAATAAAAACAAACACAGCTATAGGGGGAACCTCAGTACCTCACTAACATAAATACAGATCAACTGGACAGAAATATCAACAAAGAAATATCAGAGCTGAACAACAGCTTCCACAAATGCACTTAATAGATATCGACAGAGTATTCCACCCAATGCAGGATATACACTCTTCTCAGCACACCTGGGATTTCCCCCTAAATGGACCACACACTAGTTGCTCAAGCACTTAAATGGATGCAGAACAGTCAAAATGGTCATATTATCAGAGATGATAACACAATGAAACTAGAAATCAATGGAAAACATGTGGAAATCAAACAATACACTCTCAATCAACATTTTACAAAGAAACCAAGGAATTAATAAGATAGTACCTAGAACTAAACAATAATGCCAGTGCAACATATCAGAACTTAGGGAACACAGTGCAAGCAGTCCAACATGGGAAGTTTATACCTGTGAATGCCCACATCATAAAAACAGAGTGAGCCCAAATAAATAATCCTAGGAAATCAAGCACTATCCAAACCCAAAGTTAGTATGAGGAAAGAAACGACAAGTATCAGAACTAAAAGCAATCAAACTGACACTAAAAACAATAAGATTAATAAATCTAATAGTTTGATTTTCAAAAGAATAGAGAAAGCAGACAAACCCTTAGCCAATCTAGTCAAAAGGATAGAAATGAGCCAAATAAATTCAATTAGAAATGAAAAAGTTGAAATCACATGGGCATTGCTGAAATAAAACAAATTATTAAAAACAACTTCACAAACCTGGATACCAATAAATTGGAGAACACAGAAGAAATGAACAGATTCCTACATACATATGAATTCCTGAAACAGAGCCAAAAGATACCGAAACCCTGAATAATCTAATAAAAATAAATGAAATTAAAGCAGTAATTTAAAATCCTACTAAGAAAAGCCCAGGTCCAGATGGATTGACTGTTGGATGCCAAAAACTTTGGGAAAGATCTCACACCAATATTCCCCAAGCTCTTTGATGAAATTAAAAGGGAAGGAATATTCCCAATGTCACTCCTGGAGGTCATTCCCAAAACCGGGCAATGACCCAATCAAAAAGTGGAACCATAAGCTAACCTCTTTAATGAATATAGATGCAAAAATCCTCCACAAGATACTGGCAAATAGATTACAATAAATCATCAGAAACATCATACATTATGACCAAGTAGGCTTTATTCTAGAGATGCAAGGATGGTTCAACATACACAGATCAATGTAAGAAATGGAAGCAAGAATAAAAATCACACAATTATCTTAATTGACCCAGAAAAAGTCTTTGACAAAACCCAATGTCTATTCATGATTAAAGAAGCATTTAAAGAAATAGGTACAGAGGACTTTATCTCACTTTGATAAAACTCTGTTATTACAAAATTACTGCCAATACCATATTAACTGGGAAAAAACTGAAAGTTTTCCCTCTAAAATTGCAAACAGGAGAAGATGTCCATGATTGCCACACCTGTTCAACATATTCAACAGAGCCTATTCACACCTATTCAAAACATTAGCAAGAGCAATTAGGGAAGAAAAAGAAATAAAAGAGATAGGAAAAAAATGAAGATGTGAACTATTATTATTTGCAGATGACATGATCCTCTACATGAAAGACTCAAAAACTTCCACTAAAAGAATCCTAGAATAACCAAATTCAGTAATGTAGCAGGATACAAATTTAATACACAAAATCAATAGTGTTCATGTGCACTAATAATTATCCCACTGAGAAAGAAATTAGGGAAAAGTACCACTCATAACAGCACCAAGAAAAATTAAATACTTAGGAATTAACCTAATGAAGCAAGTGACAGACCTCTACAGTGAAAACTATAGTACTCTGAAAAAGGAGATCAAAGAGGACATCACAAAATGGAATGACAGCCTCTGTTCCTTGGTAGGCAGAACCAATATAGTCAAAATGACTATACTTCCAAAACTGAGTGCATAGATTTAATTCAACTCTAATCAAAATACTTACAGAATTGCTCACAGAACTGGAGAAAGCAATCCTAAAATTTACATGGAACTTGAAGGGACCCAGAGTAGCAGAATCAGTCCTGGGTAACAACAGCAAAATGGGAGGCATCACAGTTTTGGATTTCACATTATATTACAAAGCTACAGGGATAAAAGCAGCAAAATACTGACACAAGAAACAGGCATTTGGATCAATGGAACAGCATAAAGGATGAAGAAACAACCCAAGAACAGTTAACTATATGACCATTGACAAAGGAGCTAAAAAAACCCATATCTAGAGAAATGGTAGCCTGTATTAATATAGTGCTGGGAAGACCGGTTACCTACGTGCAGAGGATTGAATTTAGACCCATATCTCTCACCATGTACTTAATATCAAAATAGATCAAAGAATTAAATATTAAAAAAGTAACACAACCTGTTGGAGGATAAAATAAATAAAACTTAAAGTTATAGAAATAGGCAAGGACTTTCTGAACACAATCCCTCTTGCACAGGAAATGGTACTAAGAATCAGCCAATGGGATTGTATCAAATTAAAAAGCTTCTGCACAGAAAAATGTAAGCAACCGAGTGAAGAGACAACCTATATAATGAGAAAAAATGTTATCGGCTATTCCTCAGATAGAAGACTAGAATCTATAAAGAACTCAAAAAATAATGAGAATCTTCTAAAAACAAACCAAAACAGGGGCAAATAAAATGAACAGACAGTTCTCAGAAGGAGTACAAATGACCAATAATTACATGAAGAAATATTCATCAATCCTTGCCATTGCAGAAATGCAAATTAAAAAAACACCAAGATTCCATGTTGCTCCAGAAAGAATGGCTATCATCAAGAAACAAAATAATAAGAACTTCTGGCATGGTGTGTGGGGAAAAGGAACCCTTCTACACTCCTGGCCGTAAGATAAAATAAGACAACCACCATGGAAATCAGTATGGAGGTTCCTGAAAAACACTGACACTAGAAATTCCATGAGGCTCAACTATTCTTCTAGGCATCATCCCAAAAGACTAAAAGAAATCACACTACAGTGAAACATGCATATCCTGTTTTATAAAAGCATAATTCATAACAGCTAAATCTTGAAAGCAGACTAGATGTCCTTCAACAGGTGAATGGATACAGAAAACACGGTATTTACAAACAATGAAGTGGTACTCTGCCATAAAGGATAAACTTGTGTGCTATGCAGGAAAATGGGCACACCTTGAGATGATAGTGTTAAGTGAAATAAAATCAGACACAAAAGCTTAAACATCGCATGGCTTCTTTCCTACGAGAAACCCAAAACTTAAAGAGCAAAATAAAAGACACTGTGACAGGAAATAGGAAGATAGATGTTTCCCAAATACAAAGGGACCAAGCGATACAGGGAGGGGAGAAAGCAGAGAAAGGGGTAAAAAGGAATTAAGACGCGTTGTCGGCGGCTCTCAACTTGGCAGAAGGAATTTGACCATTCTGCGTTACACACATGTGTTAGACAATCTCAGGCACATTCACGTGGTTGACGGATGAGGGATAGATATTCGGAGAAGAGTCCAGCTGGCTTTGTTTTCATGTCTTTGTGTTCTCTCTGCCTAAAGTTCCTTCTTCATATCGGCAAATTTCTCCCTGCAGATTGTACAAAACCCAGGACCTACATAATATTTTCTCTTCCTTTCCAGGTTAATTTTCTATCATCCATCTGGGCAAAAACTTTCACGCTGTCTTCTTCATTAGTGCATGTTGGCAGTACATAATGTTTACATTCTCAGTGTGGAGTTGGTATGTGCGCACCACTTTTATAGCAGCACAGCTCATAAAAGCTGAGTCTTTCACCTGTCTGATATTTAATCAGAGGTGATCCAATTACTTTTTTTCATTTCTTTTAAGATTCAGTACATGTTTTATGTATACACACACAACCTCTTTTGCAGCTTCTCCCACTCTTCTATTTATGTACATTATGCCTTTTGCAAGTATCTGGATCATCTGGCTGAAAATACAAAAAATAAGGCTTATCCTGAAGTCTGTTTCCTTATTATTTATTTATTGTTCAATAAGAGATGTGTTCATAGGGCCAATCTAAATGCTCAGCTCCCGCTAGCATTAGGAGAGCTGTGGCACTCCGTCTCCCTATCCAAACCCCACCATGTAATTACAAATCTATGCCAGAGCGTACACATAGGTCCCAGTCTGAGTTTTACAATTATTATTACTTTTTAAAAATTTGTATATCATGTTTAAAAATATGTATACACAGATTTACACCAGTATCTGTGGAAAATTGATTCCAGGATAACCCCAATGATACCAAAATCTATAGATGCTCTAGTCCCCTCCATAAAATAGTGTCATATTGCTGTATGACCTACACATACACTTCTGTACATTTCAAATCACTGTTACTCATAAAATGCAAAAGTGTAAATGGTTGTTATATTCTGTTGGGAATAATAACAAGAAAAATGCTTGTGTATATTTAGTACAAGATCAATCTGAAGCTGGTTGAATCTTTGGATCTGGAATTCACAGACACACAGAGTCAACTGTATACTTGTGTGTGTGTGTATGTGCATCTGCTAAGACTAATAAAATAGTTTGCCAACTTCTGAATATGTTAAACACATTAAAATTATGTATGCTTTTTAATACTAGCTGGAATAAATTAAATATGATACTTAAATTTTATTTTTAATGACAACCCAAGTTACATAATGTACAGAAAAAAATCAACCAAAAGTACATAACAGTACTATGCAGGAAATTATAAAACATATACATATATATAATGTTTTTTATGTAAAAACAAAAGGATATATAAATGATAACCTATGTAACATAGGAGTTGTAGCATATTAATAAATGAAAAGATTCAATTGTAAAATAGTAATTTTGTTCAGATTCATTGGTAAATTTAGGACAACACAAATTTAAAGCTAAAAGGGTTTATTATGGGGCTAGGGATATAGCTCAGTGGTGTAGCACCTGCCTGGCAAGTGTGAGTTCATGAGTACAGTTCCCTGTATCAAAAAAATAAGCAAGATACACAAATGTGGACATTTTCATAATTGAAAACAGCCTTTCAAAATGAAAAGCTTTATTGTGAAACTTGATACAATTATCTTAAAATATACGCAAAGTATCAAAAGATTGAGATTGAGTATCTAACTGAATTTTGAAATAAAACAATATAAGGGACTGAGTCCTGCTAGAAGTCAAGTTAAATTTTAAAACTATATTAAATGTGACATGTTATAGTTCATAGTTCATAGTTCATAGTTCTAGTTCATATAAACTAGACCAATGCACAGATTATTGATTTCAGAAATAGGACTACAAGAGGAATCAACATGATAGATTGATACTTGATACATAAAAGGGTAGAAAATTTTAAAAATGGAATATTAAACAATAGGCTTGGACAACTGGTTACTTCTTATAATGAAATTTCAAAAGATATCAATATAGCACTATAAACAAAAAAACCCTTGTGTATTAAAGATCTAAGTATGAAAAATAAGAGTAGAACTTTTAAAAGAGAAAATAACTCTGGACAGAGGAGAATTTCTGTGAATAAAACTCAAGTATTACATTTAAAGGTAAAGATCAAGTTTGTGTATTAGATTTAAAATTTCTGTACCTCAAAAGACAACATAAACAAAGTAGAAAATTAATCCCAGACTACAAGTAACATTAGCAATAAAAAACTGATGGATTACTATTCAGAATATACAAAGAATTCTTAAATTAGATAAGGGCAATTAATAAAAATATGAATAAAAATAAATAGTAATGAATAAGCAAAAATGGCAATAAACAGGAAATTTCTTCAGTGGAAATAACACACATGCAAGAAAACAACACAATGCATAGCCATTTGTCCTAGCCAACTATTTGCTTTCATTTCAATTGTTCTTTCTTCTTTTCTTCATCTCACAGGTAAATTCTAGCATCTAGGTAGGTTTAGCTAGTGGAAGGCACTGAGGGTGTAGCAGAAAATGCCCCCCAGTATACTTCAGTTGCCCAAGTGATAGTTCTCATTGCAGTTCTGGTTGCTTCTGACTCTTAGAAATGACTGGATACTATGATTCATATTGTAAGAACCAATTAAACACAGCCAAGTACTCTACCTCTGTACCTGCCCTCTTCACAACCTCATAAAACCCTCCCTCCCTGGGCCTTCAAGGACTGACATTTTGAGGAACAATTGATTCCCTGTCAGTGCTTGTCTGAGATTAAATAAACCTGCCTCCAAATCCTGGGTGTCATTCAGGTGTTTTTCTTTGTCATTGTTTCTGGTGCATTTTCCAGAAGGACTGACCATGCTGACCTATTTAGGCACCAGTCATGGCCCTCATGGGTGGAGCAAGGACATCTCTAGGTCCCAATGGGAAGGTGCTCTCTTAAGATTTCTTGAGTCCCCCTCAGAGGTCTGAAGGAGGATTCAAGACTCTCTGTTTGAGCAGGTCACATTGGACCCCAAATGGAGGAGAATGCAGTCTGGCTGTCTCTCTGTGTCTGTCTGCCTGCCTGCTTGATTCCAGTAAGACCCCTGGGGCACCTCAGTTAGGCTGTCTATCAGCTCTACTCAGTTTGGACAGAAGGAGAGTCTGATCAACTCTCATTTGGACCACTTTTGAGGGAAGGGGTTGGAATGTTTAATCTCTGAGTGCTCATTGAATGACTGTGTGAGTGTATAGAATGGACAGTGCTCCACCTGTGCACCAAGACTGGGAAGCCCTGGTTGTGTCGACTGATTGGGTCCTTACCTGCGGTTCTGTGGGGATCGACATAGGGCATGATGGAGGCCTTGCACCCTCCTTAGCTAAGTTAGACCTATTTTCCCAAGAGGGCATGGCCAGGCAGACATCTGAATGGTCTCTCTCTGAGGGGCACCCACCCTTTGTTGTACCATCATTCAAGGGTACAGAACAAACATGTAGGAAGTTAGATATGGAATCAATTAATCAAAACCCACAGTCCCTGACTGCAGGAAAAAGGGTTTTTACAGAGTTAAAAATGAAACCAAAATGCTCCCTGCACCTCAAAGAAAAAAAAAAGGAAAAAGAGGCCAAATCTTCTGGAGAATTCCTCCTTGGCACCCTCCTCAGCTGCTGCAATTGCTGCCAACACCTATAGCTTTGCCTCCCTGCTCCCAACTCATCTTTGTGAACTGGTTCCAGCCAGCCATTGCCTATATTCAGCCACAGGACACACCCTCAAGATGCATCTATTCTGGTCAAGTAGCATCATCTAATGCCCACCTGAGATGACTGTCAACAATTCCTTCTGAGCTCCACATTTTGACTTAGAAAAAATTGGACTGTAAACCCTGACAAATGAGTTGCACCCTGTCAGGCCTGAACAGATAGGACAGACTTAGCTCTATCAAATTGGGCCCTCTGAAAGCCCACACTGATTGCAAAAGTTGGGGCAAACGTGTGACTTTCCTGGCAACAATGGAGCAGAACTCTCTGCCTTCAAAATTTGCCTACGTCAACAAGTTACCATCACCAGGGCAACTGGGGCTCTTGCCTCTTACCCCTTCTTCCAGGCACAAACTTGCAGCCTGAGAGGGCATCACCTTCACACCAAGCCTGTCAGCTGCTCTCTCATTTAACTCTGCACTTGCAACTCTGACTGTTCCCCGAGAGGAAGACAATGCCCGCATCAGCCTGAGACAGGCAACTGCGATCCTGAAATTCTGAAAACTCTCCTCCCAGAGGTACAGAATGATGACTCACCTTGGGGACTGACCATCAGCTATGCTGTCTTACTGTGACCCTGTTGCTGTCAAATGTCATAGGAAACACAAACAGGCATTGAGCCACACATCAGCCTGATAGACTGTTAATCAACAATGCAGCCATCATCATCTTACAGTTATCAGTTCCAACCCATGCACCCTTTTTGGACTGTTGTTTAATTGCCACAAGCATTTGGGAGCTCTTTTGCTGTTTTGAGGAGTCTCTAGCAACAGATTTGGCCACTGTGAGACAGCCTGTTTCTTTGACCTGTCCAGCTCCACAATTCTGTCACTGTCCACTGGGCCCTGAGATTGAGCCACTGACCACCTGCCTCTGATTGTGAAATTCCATCCCGGTGCAACCCTCACCTGCATCAAACAATATCCCGTGCCACAAGAGACTTGGCTAGAAATTCAACCACACATACAGAAGTTTCAA
Organism: Dinomys branickii; assembly: GCA_004027595.1. Classification (NCBI taxonomy): domain Eukaryota; kingdom Metazoa; phylum Chordata; class Mammalia; order Rodentia; family Dinomyidae; genus Dinomys; species Dinomys branickii. The sequence goes on from PVLD010002105.1 coordinate 142,772, forward strand.
ATCACAAAGTGTTTATGACTGTCAAACTGCTGAAATACAGCTCTCCTGCCTGTAAAGCCAGCTCAAGATCTCCCAGCTGCCACTGCTCCTGTGATTGCCTTCCATATACATTGCCTCAGTCTTCTGCCACCCACAGCCTGCTGGAACACATACCTGGACCTAAAGAAGGCCTTCTTATGCCTTTCACAGCCAGTCCCTCTTTGCCTTTACACTCAAGTTGCCTGCTCTAAAGAGATGACTGTCATCTCTGATGACAAAAGCTCTGCTACAGTGTCCGCCAGAAACTGGTTACAGGAAAGACTGTACACATTTCTCAGAGCTCCTGCCTCTCTATGCTTACTCAGACTGTCAGTCCCTGGGAGCACCCAGTGGCCTCTAATGGCTGCCTACCTGCTTTGTCTCCATTCTCTAACAACCAGCTCCCTATGGGGATCCAACTGACTCAATCCCGGTATTCCCGGAAGATCAGATCCAGACCTGTGGGGCTCACTATGGCAAGCCAGCTCCACACATCTATTCACGTGAGTAGCATCACCATTCCCAGGACCCCGCTCTTCCTCGAGGTTGCCTCATTTTCCTATGGTGCCATCACTTTGAATGAATCAAGGAACTAGGGTGATCCTTGCTTCCCTCTCCTCTTCCTCCCCACCCCTCTCCCATTCCAAGTGATCACCAAGCACTGTACCACTGCACCTGCATTGGTCTGGCTCACCCTGTGCTTTGCTGCCACAGCTGCCAAGATGGTGCCTTTGTCCCCACTCCTGTCCTTCTCCATCATTTTTCAGTCCATTCTACATGGGGCTTAGAGAAATCAAACCTTCCAGAAGGTTAAGGCACTGGATTTCATGTGGCTCTCAAAGTGCATTTAGAAATGGCCCAATTGCCTCTTACTGCAATCCTGCTGGGATGCTCCTCTTCAGTCTTGTGCAGTGTTTTCCTTTCTTCTGCCCTCTTGTCTTCCCTCCCACACTTCTCTGCTTTGATGCACCTGGCTGTTTCCCGGTTTGGATGTCTGCTCTCCCACCTGCACCCCTCAGTTTCTGGTGCTCTTTCTTCCCTTGCTCCCCACCCCTCATGTATTTGACTAATTCCTGTACATTATTTGAACTTTAGTGTGGAGCCCACATCTCTAGGAAGTTTTCTCTGACCGACTGGATTTCAGTCCCCTGGTTCACAGCATCACCCTGTCCCACTGTCCTCCTTGCTCTGAATACGAAGGTGCTTGAACTTCCTAACATGCTCTTGTCTCCCAGTTCACAGCACTTACTGCCAGGTCTACTAGGCCCGCAGCTCAGTGCTTGGGACATAGGTGAAGCCCCTGGTATATTCATAGCTGAATGCTATTTTTGTTTTAATCCTGAAGACCAAAACCAAGTATTTTATTTACATGCTGGACTAGAGGACTTTGTTCTAAAAATAATTTCTTTAGGATACCAAGGCTTTATATTTCATGGAGGAGATAAGGTTGTTGGAAAGAACTAAAACCTTCAAAAATTAATAAAACAAGCTATGTATGTTATAAAATATGGGTCTTGACTCTGCCTGCTCTGAGTGCTCACAAATCACAAATGTTTCATCAAGAAATGGAGATTTTAAACAATAAATTTACCACAAGTACGGGGAGAATTTGTCCAGGACCAAGAGGTGGCAGCGATGGGAAGGGAGTAAGAATGTGCTTGGCTCTGGGGGCTCCTAGGGCTCCGTGGGACAAAAGTGTGCAAGAAAATAGTTTTTTTTTTAAAAATATTTTCAGAGGTCACTCTCCAGAGACTCTAATCTTTCCCTCCCTGCTCTGCATGACAACCATGATGTAATCTGGAGATAGAGTTGGGAGCGACCTTCAGAAATGTGAGCCCCAGGATGTGGTGAGGAGAGCTGGAAGCAGGGTCCTGCAGACCTTGTGGTGCATGAGGAAATCTGAGTGGTTTTGGTCCATTTGCTGGGCAGAGAAACCAGTGTGGCTAACAGCCTGCATTTCAGTGACTCTTAGAGCACAGTCCTTGGTGTAACTGACGTGAATTGTGGGTTTGTGTCTACTACTGGAGTATCCCCTCTTGCAGTCAGCCTAGAAGTTAAAGCAGCATGGCTACCAAAGTCTAGATCCAACCACATCCATCAGAAAGGAAAACCTTGGACAGTGGTTCCCACTTAACTGAGTGATCACAGGCCTTTGCATGGCTTTGAGCATACAGATTTACTTGGGCAAGGCCACTAGATTGAAAAAGCTTTGTTGGTAAGTAGAGAGAAATGTAGGTGGACAGACAGACTGACAGATGAGTAGGTGGAAGGTGGGTCTTGCTGTAAATAGAAATGCAGATAGATGAAAAGCAGTATGAGGAGCTCAACGAGGGATGTGTGCGCTTCACCATGCTTGTTTAACTATTTGTTAAAAGCCAGCATGCTGGTGGGATGCATCCCATAATTATTAACCAGAAGGTCTAAATAAATGTGAAATCCCACCAAAAAGTCAATTAAATTAACCCACCAGTTATTGTGAAATAAGGAGGAAATGTTCAAGCAGGGAGGGGAACAAGGGTAAGGGAAAAGAAGGAAAGGAAAAGTTAAAAAACGAGAAAAGAAGGAAAAACGAAAACAAAGCTTCTGTAAATAAGGAGAGGAAGAAGGGCTGAAGGGATGGCAGGAGAACAGAAAAAAAGAGGCATCAAGGTACATCATGTACAGGTACAAATTCCCTGTGATGAATGTGATCATTATATATACCTAAAATGTGCCAATGAAAATCTGTTTCTGATTAAGAAAAATTAGCCCACCAGCAAAACATATTTAATTGATTTGTGCAATCAACCCACAATTAATACATCATCCAGAATCTAGTGTCACAAAAGGGAAGTTGATAAACTTAAAACTCCTTTGTCTAGGTGTAAAAGAACTTCTCAACGAAGCTCATTTCTCCTGTGATAACACAGTTTGTCTCCACTTATGCAAAGACTTAAGTACATAATGAGCAGATTAGCTGGAGAAGCACTGGTTGGGTGATGGAACCATTGAAGCAATTAGCCCCTGTGCCATCCTTGTGGGAGAAGCTGACACAGGTTATGTATAGAATGCACCTGGGCAAACAGCACATTTTGTCCAAAGCAACGTGCCTGGGTTTGGCTGACTTCAGAGTGCATCAGGGTTGATGGTCATGGATCTTTCCCCAGCCCAGCAGTCCTTCCTTTCATCTCTGGTCAATCTTGCACCCCTTCCACTTTTTCAAGACACAGCTTCTACTTCCTTTGGGAGCCTTTTCTTCCCCATTCCAACCAGGCAGTACAAATATGGGCTGCTGGTGCTAGCACATCCCCAGGTCTGGGTTTCAGTTCCAGGGGACCCTTGGCCATTCTTTGGACCAAGCCAAGGTTTTCCTTGTGTTGCTTTAGGAAAAGATGATTGCTGTTCTTCTCTAGCTACAAAGCTATGAGAATTGGCCATCTGGGAGAAGCAAAGCAGCATGCAGAAAGAAACCAGAAGTGCCCAGAAAAGGAGACCCAGGTCTTTGTAACTCCCCAATTCCCTGGACACACAGCCCATTCTCACCGGAGCCCATGTGATTTCCAGTGCAGTAAGGGCAGCAAAGGGAGCAGAGAACTCCAAGAGAGGCCCTGAGGTGAGGCCTTACAAGGTGTGGGCCAATTCTGGACTCCAAGGCAGTGTCATTTTGGCAGAGCTAGGCTAAGGAGCAGTCTTCTCTCTGAGCAGCTATCTTGGAATTCCACACATTTCCATCAGGTGACCCTGGTCTAATTGCCCAGTGGACTGGTTCATCTCTCTTCAGCAGGTCATTCAGCTTGTCTAGAACTGTCAGCTTTCCCTGGGCCTTTTCCATAAACACCCATTTCCCAATGCTAGTTTGATCTTGGCTTTCATCATGGGCAGTGAAATGTGTCCTGAATAGCTTTCCATCTTCCATGCATGGACGGTGAACACCTGCACCGTGAATACCTGGGGCCACACGTTTGCCAGGAAGGACCTCCTGTACCTCAGGGAGGACAGAGAAGGGCAGCAACGACATTGTTCAGGGAGGTGATGAATGTAGAATCTTTCCTCAAATGAGGAAACCCAGTTCAAGTCATGACATGTTGAGTTTTCTGAAAATTATTATTAGAATAAGTGCTTCTCTTTGTCTTCTAAAACATGAGCTGACATTTGAACTAAAATATTTCTTTATTTGTTTAGTTAGTTTGTTTAGTTGAACAAGAATGGAAATCACCAGGCTAAAGGTAAGGAGACCTTCATGCATAGCTTCTGAAAGGCTAAAAAGCCAACACACTTCAGGGTACTATTGAGAGAGAGATTATGTAGGGATTCTTGAGGTCTCTGAAGCAAAGAATGTGTTTTTTTAGAACATCTGATTAAATGTTAGAGAAACTCTGCTCCCTGAGACACAGTCTGGGAATTTCCACACGAAATCATTACAGGTATCTGAACTGGTTCGGGTGAAGGTCCTCGCAGAAGTAACATTGAAATGGAACCCCACAGGGAAGTGTAGGAGAAGTGGCTTTCCACGGGTTCCTTTAAGAGGTGCTGCCCTTCCCAGTGGGTTAGTGGGTCATCTCCAGGCTGAGTCTATTGTACGGTCTGCTTTGGCTCTGTCCCTTTCATGTACCTCTCTTACCACAGGATGTCTTGCATCACCTTGAGACTCCACAGAGTCCCCACCAGCAAGAAGTCCTTCATCAGACAGCCCCCCAACCTCCCAGCCTCTAGAACCAAAAGCTCGGTGTAAGTCTTTGCTAGTGAGAAAGTACCCAGTGTGTGGGAGTTGGTGAAGCAACAGAAAATGCATGGTCGGTAGGTAGGTGAGAAGCTCTGGATTAAGTGAATCCCAAGGCATGTTTGCCTCCCTTCCCTACTACAGCCAAGCCTCCTCCTTGCTGGAATCCAGAATCCAGTGAAGCTCTCACAAAGGAGTCCTATGGTAAGGTGTCAGAAGCTGTCTGATTTTCTCTAAGCCTAAGATGTTGGTAAGAAAGAAGCAATGGCTGTCATTTAGATATAGGATCCTCATGCTGAAAGTGCAGGTGGCAAAAGTTCCCAATGTTCTTCATTTTCTTTGAACTTAAAAAAAAATCTATAGAAGTTGCTGTATTGGTTTTTCCTTTCATCCTAAATACGTTTACAGCAAAGTCCTGTTTCCTCTACAGCCTCATGCTGGGAAGAAGTGGACGCAGAGGTTGAGGTTAAGTGCTCAGGAGGGGGTGGTGCTCTGATGGACCCTGAGAACTGGAATTTGGGGAGGAAGAGGCAGTTCTGTGTCCTCTTCTTGGTACTGGGCTCTGCTTTGAAGGAAATGGGAGTGCAGGTTTTACAGCCACTTTCTGATTCAGAGTCTTGGTGCAGCGTGTCTTTATGCTTTTGCAATTTATTGATTTGACCGACGTTAATCAGTCTTCAACAAACAGGGCTGTGTTAATGCATTAAAAGCTCATTATGAGGATAATAGACATGAAGCAAAAAGGAACCAAATGATGTGAGTGTAAAAGGTTTTTCCCCAGACAGTTGAAAATAAATTGAAAACAAATTTAATTAAAATAACATCCAACCTTTTTATTCCTTCCGTGGTGTGACTCCTCAGGGGGTGCCAGAGCCCACACTGCTCTGAGGGGCCTCTAGCGCACCAGCCCCGCTGGGCAGACAGCGCGGGCCGGGACCTCCTGGGCTGGCAGAGAAGCTGTCCTTGCTCTCTGCCTGTGCAGTCCTTTTTCTTAGTTAGAACACAGGGAGACCCCTTCAACTAAGTGAATTAAATCTCCTGTCACCCAATACATCCTCTACGGCAGCCTTGCGCCCTCAGCTGAAATCTTGGTCCATCCCAGCCCATGCCTCTCCCTTGTCCACCTCTGTGGCTGACTGACTTGGTTTTCTCGCATCCAATCCTGGAGGCTGCCTCTAGCTACAGGATATTGTAGCCATGCCTGGGAGACTTACTTTTCTTTTCTTTCTTTTTTTTTTTTTTTTTTTTTGCGGTACTGGGGATTGAACTCAGGACCTTGCTCTTGCCAGGCAGGTGCTTATTCCACTAAGCTATATCCCCAGGCCTTCTCTTTCTTTTCTTTTTTTTTCCTACTCCCTTTGTCTTCATGTGAAAGTAATATCTCCTCTTTGGACAAGAGGTAGTCATATCATTTAAGAGGAAATATTTTTCCTTTTGTTCCCACAAGTCAAAAGCTCTCTCCGTGGGGCCCTGGCAAAGGAAGCAGCATCAGCGGCTGGGCGATTGTCCCTCTCTCCCCACATCCCTGCCTGAGCACCCCTCATGCAGGCGCCGCAGAGTGCTCCGGGTTCTCCTGTCGAGGCCTTTTCAAATCAGTGCATTTCTCCTTTGCTCATTTATCTATCCCCATAGACACTGTCATTAGACCTGGCGTTCATTTCCAGGGGTAAGGAAGTACCACAAACTGGGTGGCTTCTGTCAAAATTAATGTACTGTTTCATGATTCTGGAGTCTAAACGTCAAAGCAGTAACAGGACCATGAAATCAATGTGGGAAAAGACACCACAGTCCTGTGTTACTGCAAAGCAATTCACAATGACCGTGATCTAAAATCACCTTAAATGCATGGTGAGTAAAGGAAATGTGATTTGTATCTAGATGTCTCCTGAAAGGCTCATGCACTCACGGGAGGGGCTTGGGGAGTGGCTGGCTTATGGGGTGTGATTAGTACACTAATGAATTTATAGCTAAATGTGACATTGGGAGGTGAAGCCTGGAAAGAGGAGGTGGCTCACTGGAGGCGTGGCCTGAAAGGGCTCCCTCCCTCCCTCTTCTTTTGGTGTCCCTCTGCTTCCCACACTGCCATGCCATGAACCATTTCTCCTCTGCCATGCTCCCCTGCTTTGGAGCCAAAGGATCACGGACTGAACCCTCTACAAACTGTGAGCCAAAGTAAATTTTTTCTCTTTTAAATTCTAAGTATTGGGTATTTTGTGCCAGTGATGGGAAAGCACCAGGAAGTACATTATGGAATACTCTTCAGCCACCATAAAGCACGGCATCCTATCACGTGTGACAACTGGATAGACCTGAAGGACACCATGTTAAGTGAAGTCAGCCAGGTACATAAAGACAAATACTGCAAGACCTCACTCACAAGGAGAATCTAGCACAGCTGACTTCACAGAAGTTGAGAGTAGAACAGTGGTTACCCAGGGCAGGAGAGTAGGGGCAAAGGAGGCGGGAGGGTCCATCAGTGGGTAGTTGTGTTTGATGGGAACATGATGTTCTAAGGTGCAGTGGGGTAAATATAATTAAGAGTAGTGTATTATACATCTCAAAATGGCTAGAAGAGAGGATTTCAAACGTACTCATTATATAGAAAAGATGGAAATTTAAGGTGAGGGTTATGCTAATTATCTTGAGTTGATCACTACTCAATATATACATGAATCAAAACAGCATGATTATGCCCCATTAATATGTGCAAATATTATGTGCTGATCAAAAATAGAATAAGAAACAAATAAGGCACAAAGCACACTCCAGAGACAGAACACAGTCTCCAAAACCTACCATATTTGCACCCTGGTTCTTGGCAGAAAGAGTGTGCTGTCACTGGTGTTAGCCACGGTCAGCTCCCTGGGAGCCTGGACAGGGTCTTCCTATCCACGGAAGAAGCTTAAAAACCCCATGTGATGCCTGGGCCCTTGGAGGTCACCAGTAAGATCCATGTGATGGAATGATCCAGCAAAGGGCTGGTTCATGAGGACTGTCGGATGGGAGGACTACTCCTGTAGTCCATGCAGAGGAACTCTGTGGGAGCACCTACAGATTTCGGTAAGCTGGCAATTCTGCATTTAATAACCACTTAGTAACCTTTAGGCAGTGTCAAGGGCCCTGGGAAGGAGGGGAATGAGTTTCTCTCATAGACAGTTCATCTAGAAAGGAGGAGAAACAGCAAGTATGATGAAGGTTTCAGCTAGGGAAACAGCAGTGCAAGTGGTCTTAAATTTACAGTGGGTTGTTGAAGTTCTAAATCCATCGTGGGGCAGGGGGAGGTGAAGCAGGGAATACTGTCTTTGGTTTCATGGTTTCAACACAGAGCTGCTCCTCTCCTACAGAGAGATGCGTGCACACAGGGAGCCCTTGCTGCTCTGCCTCTGGCCTAAATGGAAGCCTCTCACGTGTCAGTCTCAGAGACTATTGCCCTATAGATCTGATGAGTCACTGGAAACGATAATGTATGACATCTTCAACTCCAAGTGGGAAATCTCATTGTCCTGGGCAGCCCCGGAAGCTCTGGAGGAAGGAGGTGGAGACTGTAGCCATGAGGGGACACAGTGCCCAGCTCCTGGCAGCCGCCATCTTGTACAGTCAGCACGGCACAATGGCTGTCATCTGAAATTCTGCCTCTACCGCTGCTTTTCTTCTAGGCTATCACTGTGTTAACACCTATTTTCAGAAGTGGGATGGATCTGAGACATACAAGCTGCTGGGTGACTGGGCTTCTTACAATTCAGTGATTCATTTTAAAATTCCTCCCGGTGAATCTGAAGAAATCAAGTTCAAGGGTAGCAGCAAGTTGTAAGGAGGTCTTTGTTCTCCTCACTTTTGGCTACACTGGGATCAGCATTTATCTCAGACTTTCGCAAAGGCTTCCTTCTGCCACTGACCAGGATCCTTTATTTCCTAATGGTATTGAAATTTTCTTTTTAATGGAAGTCCTTGAGAGGTGGCTTTTGTCCAGCAAATGTGTGAAGGGTTGATGATATGGCTGGGGTGCTCTTCCTCCCTTGGGCTCACCTGGCCCTCACCCTCTCTTTCTGTGCATTTCAGCTTCAAGCCCCCTTCCGTTTAGTCCCAGCCTGTTTTGGAGGCTCCTGGGCCCCCAAGAACAAAAAACCAAATCAAGCACCCAAACTTGCAAAATGTTTAAAATATTTATAATTACACTGCTTGTGCATAAGAATACAACACACAGTGAAAATCATTCACTTCTTTACAAGCTGATGGAGAATTTATGTTGTAAAATAAAGAACAGAATAGAATAGAAGGATAGGATAGAACAGGATAAGACAGGACACGATAGGACAGGACTGGACAGGGCAGGGCAGGGCAGAGCAGAACAGAACAGAAGTCCTGTGGTTTGGGGCGAGGTGCTGGCATGGACCAGCCAGATGTGCCCATCTCTGAATCTTTCGGTCACACTTGTGCCTCCATGTGGCTCACTCGGTGGCATCAAGAATGTGAAATGAGGTTCTCACTAAACAGCCGCTGCTTCTTTTTCCCTTAGCCAACAGGCCTTCGTCTTCCCTAAGTCTCTCCAGCATGCATCGATTCATTCTTTTAATGTGAGTCTTCCACTGTATTTATCCGCTTCGCATGCCGTCTCCCCAGAACCCTGCAATGCAGCATGCACATAGTGCTGGTCGGTGGAGCACCCCGGGGTCCTCAGTGCTGGCCTCCAAGGAGCCCTGCAGTGTGTGAAAGCCACTCTCAGGAGCCTTCCTGGGATGGGGTAGGTGGCTGTGAGCCATGCATGCCGTGGGGACAGGTATGGTCATCTGCTAGACCTTCCTAGTCACTCGCTATTCTGGCAGCCAAACCTCAAGCTGTTTCTCAGCAGCACCTCTGCTAGGCCAGGAAGGCCACGGGGGAGCTGGACTTGCTGAGTTTGAAGGTTTGAGTGATTCTTGTCCCTTTGTCTTTGATTGCCCACCATTCTCTGTTTCTTCCGCATACTCATGTGATCGTGGAGGCTCAGTCTGATTCTCCTGGGCTCCCCTGAGTGCCGTCCTGTCCCTGGGCCATTACTGAGCCTCCCTGCTCTGTCCATAAGGCCCCATTACCAACGCGAAGGAGCCACGTTTCGTTTCTGAGGTTCCCTTACTAGTGAGCGCAAGGCGGTGACTTCGTCATCCTTTTGCATCTCCTGGTCTTTCAAAGTTAATTAGGTGTGTAGGTCAGACGCAGATTATAAGTATCAATTCCGGAGTTACCAGGCGGAGTTCACCTCTTAGCTCCGGCATTAAATAGCTGTGAACCCTGTGAAAGCTACTTAAATTTTCTGCACTTCTACTTCCTCCTCTGCAAAATAAGGGCGGAAACAGCATCTTCCCCATAGGATCGCTGTGAGGTTAGCTGTATTGTATCTGCGCGCGCAGGGGATGGGACTCAGCTTCCGGACCGGTCCGCAGGCACAAGTCAGCGCCTGCAGCTCGGGAGCAGAGCCCTACAGATGCTTCTTGCCAAGTGTGGAGACCGCCTCTGTGTGGGAAAGGTGGAGTCAAAACCAGGATGTGACCCAGGCACTCTCTGCCTGCAGCTGGAGCCATGCAGAGGGGAGCTGCGAATCTCCTTCAGCCGGCTTACAGCAAGCCTGGACCCTGCTGTGGCCTGAGCCCCAGCCAAGGCCTGAAAACCACAGGCTCTGATGAGCCGGGGGCGGGAAGGGGGCGGCACAACAAGACAGTGAGTGATTGGAGCCTGTGCCTGCTCCTTGCTGACTTATCGTTGGCTACTCGAGCTGCAAAGGCCAGCGTTGTCCTGAGACAGGCCAGGCCCGGGTGCCACGCGCCCCCACTTGCAGTGGTATTCTAGCTGTCTTCATGCATCCTGCAGTTTCCGCTCCGACAGTTACAGATCTGCGGACAGCTTCCGCCAAACAGTTCTCCACAGTGACCAGCAGATGGCGCAGTTTCCCCTGTGTTCCGGCCAGAGTCGCTCCACCTGCAAGGTTTTGGCGGCTAAGGCCCCCAGCAGAGTAAGCCCCGGTAACGTTTCGAATATAAAATATATCAGTGAAGAATACCTCGGAGACCGCAAGTTGGGAGAGTGTTTAAATTTTTTTAGACACATGATGAAACATCATCAGAACTTACAAAGCACTTTTATTTTTATTATCTCACCCATATGGAAAAAATAAAGGTTAAAACCAAGCGTACCCTCCTTTTAGAAAATGGGTATGCTTCATATGAGTGATCCGTCTGCATGGGACTTGAGATGTTTAAGCCGAATTATTCAACCCTGTTTTGTGGGGCAGTGCTGCTTCGGCTCCGATGACATTCCTGAGCGAGAGAATCAGTAGCTACTGTTTATTTACTAAATGTTGATGTGCGCTAAGCATCTTACTTGCATCCCGTTGTTGAAACCAAACAGCCGAAACCAAGCTGCAGGAATGCACAGCGATGGCGCTTGCAAATCCTCAGTCTGTATCCCTAGCCACGTGCTTCCCTTCCCACAAGTAACATTTCCTGACAGGAGCTGGGAAGAGCGAACTAATGGCAAAATTCATCATCTCAAATAAAAACCGGGCAACCTACATTTTCTGCTTAGATACCAGTTCTCCTACTATTTTTGCATGTGCTGATTAGCAGGCAGGGATAAATATAACACAGAACAGACTAAATACTAAACGACAATCATAACAATGACAAACAGTAGCAGCTACGGTTTACTCAGTCCTTACTGCATGTCAGACGCTACTGTGAGAAGTTTTTAGATCTGACAACAGCATTATCATGTAGGAACTCTTCTTAATCACTTCCCTCAGGAGAGAACTGAGGCCCAGAGAGGTTTAGTAGCACTTCAAAAGTCACACAGCTCGCAAGCAGCCGCAGTTCATTCCAGAGCTAGCAACCTTACACGAGTCTCAGTTAACGGTGCTCCTGTTTCAACTGCCTGAGCAAACTGGCCTCTCTGTTCATCCCACGGTTTCATGGAAGCTTCTTCATGAACCCATGCTTGCACTTGGGAGAGCATTTTCTCCAACTTCTGTTCTGAGCCTCTGTGGATTTTAAAGTAGGTTTTCCCTCTGAGTGAATGTGGATGCTGGCACCAAACTAAAAATACAACCCTTGATGCTTGGTCCACACTGGTGTTAGCGATACACTCAATATCTCGACATAAACCCTTGTTTCTAAATTACTGGACAGGCTTGCAGGGTGCTCACCTCCTCAGAGCTGTTTTGCATCTTTTTTGAGCATCTCTGCTCTGCTGTGCAAGCAAAGGGCACTCTGCCCCTCCCGCACTTGCTGGGCAGTGGGTGAGCCCGGCATTCCAGCACTTCGCTGAGGGCTCGGGCTCGCCCTCCCATGGCCCCCCTTACAGGGCCTCCTGGGCATGAAGGATGGATTTCACCAGCAGTGCTGTCTTCAGGCCTGATGAAAATTCCTATCTGGTGAACACGGCTGTCTCTTTGCAGCTCAACCAGCAGTGCCTGGGGCCTGATCAGAAATCCTATTGCCTTTGCAGATGGCCCCGTGGCCAGGGTCACAGTCACCCTCCCCAAGCGCCCAACCTCACCTTTTGTCCGTGGGCCTACAGTCCAGCTCCTAAGCATCTCACTTGCCGAGGCTCAAGCGGACCACTTCCCTCCTGCCACGGGCTGTGCCCACATGTGCCCTGCGCTGTGGGTGCCCTTTGGGTGGAGGTGCTGCCCTCAGTGCCCTGGGCTAGGGTGAAGAGCAGCAGCAGCGAAAGGCTGGGACACTGATGCAAGATGGGCAGGAGGCTGGCCCTCTGCTCATTCAGCAGTGTGGCAGGAATACCCCAAAGTCTGTTCCACTGGCTGGTACTGGGAGTCACATGCGTGCACACATACAGACACACACACACACACACACACACACACACACACACACACACGGAGTGACCATCAAGAATCAACATGGCTCTCTGGCCACCCAATTCTTAGGAACACTGGCTAAATTGCTTTCTCTTGGAGCCTTATTATAAAAGGGTTGCTGTGGAGTGTTTTCTACATCTTTTAGGCCCAGCAGTGTCTTCTGATAGATGATTTTGTAGGCTTGCTGGTCTCAGGAACATAGTTGAGAAAACTCTGGCCCTGAGATGGGATCATAAGATACTATCAGGTGCTGAGAAGTTCCTGCCTTTCTGCAGGACAGAGGCCGGTTTTGAAGAGGAACAGGACTGGAGGCATTGTGGGCCACTGCATGGAGGACATGGGATCAGAGCAGGCTATGTCCTCTGCCCCTCACTCTGGCACCTGAACACTTCCCAGCATGCAGTTCTGGCCTCCACATGCCATGAATTTCCACAGGTCTGTGTGTTTGCCCTGTGACATTGTCACTCACCCTTAGGGCAGTGTGTGGAGCCTGCCATTTCCAAGTCTGATCTTTGCCTCTCTTGGATGAATTGCCAGCATCCTCGCATGGTCTACATTTGCATGTGGATACAGCTGTTGGAATGAGACCTATCTCTGACTGGCTGTGGTCTGTGTGGACACCCACGCTGGGAAGCCTGGAAGCTGTCAAGATGGGGCTTCAGGGTGGCGTGGTAATGACCTTGCCAAGAGGGTGAGATTCACACTCAGGAGATCACTGGGGTTGCATGTCCAGCATCTGATCCCGCACCTTCTTCCTTTGCTAGATATTTCATGAGGAACATTGTTATGGTTTGTGTCTAGACATCTCCCCAAAGCCTCATGCAGTCATGGGGCAGGCTTCTACAGTTTATGATTGGTCCATGGTCCAATGCTGGGATTATGGGTGGGAGAGCTACACCAGCTCTGGGGCTAGTAGTTTGCATACAGTGTAAGGAAGGGAAAGAGGCTTGATGGCCACTCCTCCCTTTTTGCTCTTATTGCTTTTGCTGTTTTCTGCTGCCATGAACAGTGGCCCTCTGCTGTGTGCCACCCTGCCTTGGAGCCAGCTGAGTGTGGACTGAAACCTCCACAAACTGTGAGCTAACTGAACCTTTCCTTCCTTAATTCTGGGTGTCAGATATTTTGTCTCAGCAATGACAGAAAAGTAACTAAGACAAAAGTAGCCCTATTCTAGTGGGGCTATGAAAATCTCAAGTCAAAAATCTGAGCTGATGTCTTTTTTTAGAAGGACCAACACTGAGGATTCAAGGGAGTAGGTCTTCACTATCTCGCTCCAGCATCTCAGGATAACAGGTGCAATTATCTTTCGATGTGTGCCTTTCTCCACCTATCCTGGTACTGAAACCCTGGAACTCTCCCCTGCCATCCCTGTCATCCTCACTGAAAGAGAGTGAGGAGGACATGAAGCTCTGCTTGGACAGGAAGCTACCGAGTCCTAGGCAGGAGCCTCCAGCCTGAGGGCATGGCCAGGGGAGTGCTGCTGTGGTGGATGTCTCTGTGCCCTGTGGACGGGGCGCTGGGCACCTGGGGCAACCACTGCTGCCGAGGTGTAGGACTCCAGCCATCGCACCAAGCCACAGTATTGGGAAAGAAACAGAGGTCAGAAGTTCCCGAGCAGCACGAAGGCAAAATGCCGCACCTTATCTTTGAGTGGATTCTTCACAAGAGGGAAACATGGTCAGAGGCTCAGAGGGAATTATCAGAACAATTGTCAAAATTAGAGAACGCACAGTGAATTAGACAAAAGCAGCACATCGAGGCTGAATGTCCTGATGTGAGAACTGTGCTGTGGGTATACAAGGGAGTGTCTTTCCACTGAGAAAGTATGTGCTGAGTGGTTAAGGTGAAGGGGCAGGGAAGATGTGGCTTGGTCTCTGATGGCTCCTAAATGCTGATACACATAAACCATGAGTTATCTATATTTATCTGTTGTATTTTTCTGTAAGTTTGACATTATTTCAAGTACTGCCCAAGGGAGGAGTCATTAAGAGGTGAGACTTATATCTGAGATGTGAAACAAGCCCAACCCTCTGTCTAGTTCCTTTTCTCACTGCTGAGACAGAATCCCTGACACACAAAGCTGAAGGAGGAAAAGTTTACTTCAACTCAGCTTGTAGAGGTTTCAGTCTGTAGACGGCTGGCCACAAGGCAGGTGGCATGGCAGGGGGGCATCACAGAGGAGAAATGGCTCATGGCATGGCAGGGAAGGCAGAAGGCACCAGTGAGCAAGCCTGTCCTTCCTCTTACCCTTTACATTCATCCAGGTTGTAAGCCTATTTCTTGGTGCTGCTCACACCCAGGGTGGGGCTTCCACCATCCACACCCTTAATCCCAGTATCACACCTTAATCCACATTCACACTCCCTAATACAGCCACCTTCAAAGCTCCCCACCTTTGACCACATGAGGCTTTGCAGGACATCTAGATACAGGCTATAACACCCTCAAATCAAACCAGGTTGCAAGTCTGCCTCTGCGACCCCAAGAGCAGAAGTCCTGGTGCTCCTGAATGCTGATCTGGGACTGTATGCAAAGCCAGGTGTTGGAGCAGGTGCACAGTGGAGCACTTAGCTTTGGAGGAGCTCTTTGGGGGAGCTGGTGCTCAGCCCCTGGGTATAACTAGCAGCCATGGGAGCGGGGAGGCCCTTGAGATCTCGTGGTGGTAGGGGCTCTGCCTCTGTGCATCCGTGCAGTCACAGGATGCCAGGGTGAGCCTGGCACTGTGCCTTCCTTTATGCAGCCTGTTCTCTTTTGTCACTCAGACTCCCAGGCCCCTCCCTGCTTAGACAGGACCTTTATCTTAGGAGCTGCATTTCTACCCCAAGATAGAGTTTTGCCAAGATTTGCATGTTAAAATCCAGACCCAAGTAAATAAAGACAGACAAAAGGCACAAGGACTCTCTCACCCCTCTGACCGCACTAGCTGAAACTGAATCCTTAGTGTCAGTTGAGAGACCAGCACTGCTTTCTTTTTTCCCACTAACCATTTCCCCCAACCCAAATGCTTCTCAGACTCCAGACAGGAGCCAAGAGCGAGCTGCGCATTGAGACGTGGGAGGGAACAAATGCCAGAGGAGGAGCAGTCTTCCTGCTGAGGGCCTGACTGCTCTGTGCCTGGCACCGGAGGCATCTCACTCAGCCCTTCTACCCCCGAGTTCTAGGGTCATACCTGCTTTCGGACCAGGACACCGGGAGGGTATACCACCTACTTGCTCAGCGTCTCACAGTCCAAACAGTGGAACCTGAACAGCTCTCCAGTGAGCTCTCACCCCAAAACCTGTGACCTTAACCCACTTTACCATTTTGCTCCCTTCGCCTGAGCTGCAGAACTGATGGGAGAGAGATAGGCGCAGTTTTCTCGCACCCAGGCTCTTGGAAGCTGCTGTGCCCCAGAGCACCCACTCCCATTCATATCCAGCAAAAGTCAAGGAGCCTCCCAGAGTTATGGTTGCCTACACCAGCAACCATGCGAACAATTTTAAAGGTGAAGCTGTAAAACTACTCAACTCTTAATAATCTAACAGAAGTCATGAAATACTAGCCCATTCACATTTTATACCTATCCCACTATTTATTTTGCTGTGGCGGGAGATGGAACCCAGGGCCTCAGGCATGCTAGGCAAGCACAGCGCCACTGGGCAGCGCCAGTCTCTCTCATTCACATTTTGCAGTTGACTGTGGAATCCATTGACTGTTTCTTGAACGAGGCTCTTTGTCTTTATTTTGTTGGCCCTGGCTGACAGTGGTCAGAGTTTGCCTTTCCTGGATTCTACTGAGACAAAAACAAAAACACAAATGTCTGCGAGGCATGTTGATCTACCAAGCAAAGCTGACCTAGGAGTTAACCTCTGTAGTAGAAAACATAAACTGTGGTTTTTTTTTAAAAAATGAGAGATGTGGATACATAAGCCCTGCTAAGTGACTTTCAGGTGAAGAACTTGTTGCTTCTCTGCATAGCTGAGTTCCCGGGTCATGCCTGAGCATACAGACAGAATTTCCATTCTGACAGCTACTCATCTATCCCGGGCTGTGCACCCATAACCCACACTTCTCTTAATTTCCTCTCAATTATGCTCAGGCATTAACTAATACTGACTAGCTGAAACCCAAAATAATTATTGCTACCTGCTCCGTTTGTAAATGTAATTCCAGCATGGAGGTAGAAAAATAATGGCCTATTTACAGGAGGCGGCTAATTAAACTGAGTTCCAATTGCTTTCCCTTTGCCAGAAGGAGACATTTTCACCACAAAAATTGGGCGGATGCTTGCGTGCTTACCAGGAACAACTTGAGGTGAAATAATTCAGGGTTCTCAAGACAAAAATTTGTGCAAGTCAAAATTGTACAAGCAATAAAAGTCTCATTCAGGGAGATGTGAAGATCTAACCGCAGCCCAACTGTGTGAAAAGGGGCATCACGTTGGTTGGTGGGCTTCTTTAATGAATAGTGTATATCTCCTCATTTCATAATGGATGCAAGTAACTGCACAGGACTCTCAGATAATCCCTGAAGAACATTCCCATCTCTTTTTTTAATCTTTTCCAGTTCATGAAGCTATGTCACCACCTTCAGCCTCACAGTTTGTCAACTTTGTAATAGATCTCAGCATTGCTGAGCCTGATACCAAAAATGCAGAAATTTTAGTATTCATCTTTTTTCCTTCTTTACCTTCTGCCTCCCATTTGCTTCTGGAAATCTGGTCTTAAGCATCACACGACCTTCTGTAGAGGGGCAGAAATGAGCCTGTGGAGTTATTTCTGGAGCTGGGTTGAGCCCATTAGCAACAGTCACACGAACGGAAGTTCTGACAGATTTGGGTTTGAAAGCCTGTCTGCAGAGCGCCTTTTCTGGGTTACAGGCTGTCCACACACCAACCACTCCTTCCTCCAGTAACCAGAAGGAGCTCCGCACCTCCCCCTGTACAGATGCCAGCTCCCACGGCTGTAAGGAAGAGAGTGTCCCCCTCGTCCCGGCTCTGTGAGAGGAGTTAGGCACACCTGCCTTCTTAGATCTTGTGCCACCTTCAGAGCCCCGCCCACTGCGCCCCGCCCCTGCCTCTGGGTGCCGTGCTGAGCTTCCTTCCTGCCTGCATGTGTCTCCTGGGTTTGTTTCTAGGTACTGGAAATGGTTGTCTGGCAGGCTTTGCCCCCTTTTCCATGTTTAATTAATTCCTCTAATTTTGTGGTAAATGAGAATAATGGGACTTAATTTTGCTATTTATGTAAAATTGATTGGTAATTACGAGAGCACAGGAGATTTGGCTTTACAGACAAAAATTAAGTGACTTCTCCGTCCTGGTGCCGTGGCGTGCCTCCTTCACTCACTGGGAAAGGGCAGCAAAGCAGGCGTTGGGGGAGCTGGAAGCGGGGTTTTGATTTTTGCAGGAGATAAAGTATTTAAACGTGTGGAAATGTGTGGGGTTTGTGGAAAGGCCTATGTGAGATCCAACAAGAACCATCTAGAAGATTGCACATGCACGATAAAAACCTGTGGACAGGCTTTGATCCTCTCACGTTTGGTGTGATTTAGTGACTTCATTCCTGTATGTTTCCATCTCTGTGCCCTGACCAAACAGATGGTGGGTAGGGGACAGGATTTCTTCCTAGAGGGGCTGCATCTTAAAGAAAGATCTCACAGGGGTAGGCTTAAGATGGATGGGTTTTAGAACTGTTCTCTCCCTCTTGAAATGTTGATTACCTCTACAGGTTGGTCTCCAATTTTCAGCAAATGATGCAGTGCACTTCAATTGTAAGCAGAAAGAGCAAATTCATTATCGGTTAAGACCTGCATCCAGATGTCCATATCCAGATGGTTACATTTATCTTTCAAATACACCCTTCTGTTTCGCCTCCCCCTCCCCCTCCCCTGCCCTTCCGTTTCTCTATCTTGTTTCTCTTTTGCTCCACCCCAAAGAATCTTAGGATTCAACCATAAAATGAAAATTATCATCCTGCTGAACTATCAAGAGCTAATAATTATCACGACGACACTTGTTCTCTAAAGAAATAAGTAAAAAAAAAAAAAAAGCTTTGTTTCGTATCATCAAAAGTCAGTTCCTCATTGAACAGTTTGGAGTCTCCTGGCTTGGTGGGAAGCAGGATCGGTGAGGTCATGTACATGAAAAGTGGGACGCACCATGTACTGGGCACCCTGACAGTGCCACAGCACGGGCACTCTCAGGTGAAACTGAACCGAGCTGACAGCCAGCTGCCTAGGTCTACAGGCAGCCACACAGAGCTATTGAGATGTAGCCAGGGTATCTCCAGTGGTCAATGCTAGTTATGTATGGTAAGTAGTTGATTCTAGAAGCCTTTCAAATAGCTTAACTCTTACAAGAAATTATTTCTTAGAAATAAGTAAGACGCTTTTTTATTTCAGTAGCGCTTCATCTTTATGTGCTTCTCCGATTGTGCCTGACAAGGGAAAGACAGCACTGGCTTTTTTGTTTACTTTCCCCTAAGTTATTCTTTTCTCCCATAAACCACTTTCCTCTATGTGCACTTAAAGATCAATGCAGAGTTACAGAAAGGCTCCCACTGAAGAGAGTTCCTGGGCAGGGGATTGAGCTCAGGGGCACAGCGCCTGACTGACAAGTGTGAGGTCTTGAGTTCAATTCCCAGTGCCAAAACAAAAAAAGGAAATTCCTTCCCTTGCTGGGAACATGAACAGAGTAGATGGAACACAGACCCTGGCAACCAGTGGTAGCAGGTTTGGCCTTTCATCCCCATGGGCCATTCAGTCAGAGTCGGACCATGAGTGATCAAACGCAGCATTTGAATTGCATTACCACCTCTGTCCACTGAAGGCTCAGGTGGAAAGTAGAGTTGAGACAACAAAGAGATCCAGGGGATTCCTTGCAAGTACCACCGTGTAATGAAAAGCCCTTCTTTCATTTTCTTATTGGTTCCAACCTGTGGTCTCCCAAAGTACATTTGGATAGCATTAAGACTCAGGAACTGGCACCCCTTTCCTGAAAAGAAGATTTCAAGCACCCAGGCAAGAAACTCAAATTCACTCTTGAATTTCATTTCTTTCTTTTCCAAAGCAGCTTTATGGACAAGCAAGTCAAATTGTCGTTTCTGCGTTTTACAGCTGTTTATTCAGAAGATCTGGGGAAAACTGTAGAAGCTGTGGCAACAAAATATTTAGATCTTTCTAATCTTCTTGTAAAGTCATACAGAGTTTACTTAGCAGCACTTGTGGTTTTGGAACCAAACAAGTGGTAAGGGGGCTCCCAGAGCTCCAGGTGCGAGCAGGCACCCACACCTTTGTGCGTGCGTATAGAGGGAAGTGTGGGTGGGTGACAGACTCAGGAACAGGAGAATCCCCAGAGAAACCACAGGCCTTGCACTCAATGCCATGCAGGCTGTTTAAGCATAGCAGCTAAGCTGGGGGCTTCAATTTCTCCCTAATGGGGGATGTTTGACAGGTCTCTGGGAGTCTTATTTGTATGAGCCCTAGATACTGGACCTCAGAGTCCTTCAGGACAGGGCTCAGCAGCCAGGAGAATCACATTCCAGAGAAATCCGTTCCAGGAGCAAAATGAAATTTCACCAGACCAGGAACAATAGATACAACAGAAGGGTAAGCTCTAGATGAGACAGCAGGGGAAGGAATGGAGAAAGGGAGTCCCCAAAAGCCGGCTACCATATTTTAATACTACATTATATCAACTGAAAAGGGGGTTCTCTGAAGTTAAAAAGCCAACATCAAAAGAACAACAAAAATACTTCCCAAAACCATGCTTTTTTCCAGAAGGAAATGAATGTCATATAGCTATAAGAAAAATCCAGGAAGTGTCCAGGTGAATTGAATACAAAGCTGCTATAACACCAACCAAATGAGAATAAATGGTAGAAGATGTCCTTATATATGTTGAAAATAACTCATAAACTCAAAAACATCAAAATCATGGCATTCTACTTCAAAACAGTGCAGAAATGCATTACAAAATGATACAAGACACTAGAAGACAGCACAAATCAAAATACAAATTCAAATTAGGTGACAGAGCTATAGGAAGAATCAGAAATTTTAAAAGTCATTTTAGGAATAGTGTCTAAACTAGAAGAAACCCAACTTTTCAGTATCAAACAACAATAAAGTCTATTCCAGTAAGATAACTGGATCTTCGGTACAGGGTTACATTTCAACAGCTAGATAAAAGGAGCATTTGAACCTCAAAACAAAGTAATGGATTTCATCAGACTTTTTGACAACAACCTTTTGACACAGAAGAAAATAGAATAAAGAAGACATGAGAAGGACTTATAATGGACCTTGTAAAATAAAGGGCATGGACAGTGTGAGAGTTACTTGTGGTGTCAACTTGAATGGGAAATGACTAGAAGATTGCTTTAACTCAGTTCTGGGTGTGTCTCGATGAGCTGCTTACTGAAGAGGGCTGAGCCACCCAGGGTGCAGGGTGCATCTACCAACAGGCCTGTAGCCTGGATGGAATAAAGAAGGGAAAGGAGAAGGAAGTCTCACTTTTGCTTCTTTGGAGAAGCTCCAGTGTTTGCCGTGGCCCTTGGGCATCTGTCTCCAGCCTTCTGGAGCAGACTCTTCAACTTTCTGATACAAACTGGCTTCCAGATATGGACTAGAAGGGCACTCTGCAGTGAGCTTTGACTTTTAACTGGAGCTTCTGCTCTTTAGTGTGCAGACAGCCTTTCTGCAGGCAACTGTTGTGAGCTACCTTGTGAATCCTTTATATATCTGTACCTATATATGTATACCTATATTTATACCTATATCAGCTATACCTATCCTATAGTATCTATATCTATATATTTTGTTTCTTTAAAGAACCCTAACTAATATAGGCATTTACAAATATGAGGGTTTTTTAAAATAAAGAATAATCTTTAGATTACCAAAATGACTGGAAACATCAATATAAGAAGTGGCAATAAATGTACTGTTACTTATTTGACAAAATGAGAAATATTACAGTAACTAACAGTTGTGTATTTGGACTAGGTAGACCTAGTGCAACCATAAAATGAAGTCGGAGATCAGAGATCATATGCAAACATCTTAACTATTTTCAGGGGTAATAACTGGTGGTTGAGTTTGCTATTTTGAGACTCATTTATTCATACCAATATAAGGAAATTTAAAGTAGGTTTTGTACCTGATTTGAATTAAAATAGTATAAATTCATGAGGTATTTAAGCATGAACATTAATCATTCCTATCAACATAAAAAGAGCAACAACAGGACATAATGTATCCAAATAAGACAGTGAGACAATGCATTAGCACCTTCAGCTTTGCTCAAGGCATCAACCTGAGTGTGATCGAGCCTCTGGATCCAGTGGACACTTGCAAGAAGTACCTAGAACAGAGGAAGTTCCTGAGTGTGCGTGATGGACAATGTCCATATGGTGTAAAACCCCACTCACCAAATAGCACAGAGTCCTCACTGAGAGAATGAAATAGTGACAGCAGGGAAATGATCTCACTGAAGAACCCTTCTTCACTTTGTGTATTAGATGAGTAGCACTGGAAGAATTTAGGAACTATCTTAATGTAAATTCTATAATTCTAAGAACTATCTTCATTCTCATCATATGCTCAAGTCCCTTTTATACAATGGATTGTGTTTATACATCACCTATGTGCATCTTCCCTTGGGTTTTACATCAACTGCAGATCACTTGTAACACTTACTGCATTGTAAGTAATATGTAAGTAGCTATTTAACTGCGTTTTGCAGGAATAATGATAAGAGAAAATGTACATCCATGTTCATCCGTACAGATATGACTTTTTTCACATTTTTTGATCCATGGTCAGTTGAATCCCTAAGTGCAGAAACTGCAAGCATGTATGGATGGATGGCTGTACATTAAAACCTTTGAAATTACTTAAATAATTGCTTGCATGATAAAAAATTAGGGAAGATCTGAGTATTTAACTAAGAAGAGTGATAGAAAAAGCTATGAATTATAATAAGCCTAGTATATGCTTCATATAGCCATAAGAGCTTTGCATGTAATATCTCTTACCTTTACATAAGCAGTGCTCTTACTGCAGACAGGTTAAATAAACCATGCAGGATGCCTGAGTAAATCAATAACTAAGGCACTGTGTTAGCTCAGGACCAAAGACTTCATAGCTCACAATTTTCAACTTCATTGTAAAAAAGTTAACTTTAAATTGTCTACTAGGAAGCCTGTGTTTTAACCTTAATGCTATCATTTAGGAATTAAGAAAGTTATTTGTGTTACTATTTTTTATTACTATCCCAGCATAAGACTAGAAAAATCTGATATGGGCTTACTATTTTAGTATTAACCAAATGGTATTGGTAGTGAATTATTAGCATATCAGAGAGAATTTATATTGGACATTAATTTTTGACTCTTGAAATGCTATGTTTTTGAACTCTTGTCCTATGCTTTGAGAATTGTCAACTACTGTTTCTAAGCATGTTATCACTCTGAATCTTCTTTTGTGCCTCTCATTGTGTGGAGATTTCCTCCAGCGATTTACTTAAAATCTTGGTTTCTGACAGAAACAGAATGAGAAAATTCCGATGATGCTCCTGAGGACCAAGTGAGAAACCATAACCCTGTTATCAGCATTCTCTAGCTGGGCCCACGTACCATGGAGCCAAAGCCTGTGGAAGGAAATCGCTTCTAAGATGCTGACCCAACATAACGGGGTTCTCTGCTTAGCATAACCCAGAGATTGCATGGCAGGGAGTCATCTCGGAAAATGGCCCTGGTTCCAGGGAATTTCGCACTGTGAGTGGGCAGCACATAAACCCACAGTCCATCTCACCCCTCATACCTTCATTCAGATGCCACCAAGGGAAGTGCATGGTCTTAGAGCAGCATAAACTACCCCAGAGATTTCTGGAGGGGATTAAAATCATAATATTTCAATTTGCTCTAAGGCCAAGAATTTCATCTGCAGAAACTCTCTCTTTCTTCCTATTTCCTTTCTTGTCCGACTCATTCTCGCTCAGCTTAAAGCCCATCTTGAAATGGTGTTAAATCTAATACCACTCTCAGATTTCATCAATCTTTGAACTTGGCCAGGCATGCATAGAGTAAAAAGGCGAGCAAAAATGGGCTTCTATAAATTAGAGTTTAGAAAGTGGCTATTAGAACATCTAGATTCTGACAAAACTTTTCTCTCCAATGTACAAGGCCTGAAATTGAACCTGGTTTTTCTCCTCTGAAATGTATCAAGTATCAAGTAATTTAAAAATCTCCTTTGTAATGGTTTGTGATTCCTTATGTATCTACTTCTTGCTTTATCTCAGTTTCTTAATTTTGGTTAAAAAATATGAATTACTTTCACTGAACCACAGGATTTATCAAGATTCCATGTTTCCTGATCATCTGCATGGGGCTGGCTTAGCATCTGCCCCAAAGAATTCAGGGTGCTACAGAAATTGATGTAAATGAACTTGGACTCTGGCCAAGGAATATGGAGCAGTATTTCACGTTGAAGTTCCGCGTATGTGATACAGAGCAAAAAGTTTAGCCACAGATATATTTCAGATCCAGGAAAGATGAAGCCAGAGAAAACCAAGTTCTCTGACTTGGAAGAGTTTGTCGGGGAGAGAGTTCTTCAAGAGCTGTTTAAATGATGGATGAGACATGGCGGATTCACAAGGATTTTGTGTTGCTGAATACAATTCTTCCAAATCACTTAGGTATTATGGGAAGAGGTGCTACAAAAGTACCCAGCCAGATCTGTGCTGCAAGTGATCCTTTAACTTTCATCACCCATCTATTCTTTAAATAATTTAATCCTCTCTTCTGCATGTTGGTATGTATGTTTGTGCTCTCACTTTGAAGTATCCAATTGTAGTTGCTACAGGCAATAAGTTTAAGGGTGACATGAAATGAAATCCATAGGATCGTTGAAAATGTAATATATTTGCACTGTGAAGTGTCATTAGGATTGATTAGGACTGTTCAGTGTGACGTGGTAAAGGTAAAGTGTCATTTTTTTTCAGACAGTTGGGTTTGGTTATCTCAGTGAAAAATTTTTATAGAAAATGATCATCTTCTCTTTCACTATAAACTTCCAGACTATAAATTTTTATAGTAGCCATCCTCCCTTATTATATTTTATTTGCAATTCTTTTATTTCCATTTTAATGTTTAAGAGGAACTTACTTCACCAAGGTACTCAAATCTTGTGAGCCTCAGTAAATACGCATAATCTTGGTGATTTGTTTATAAGCTAAAACTAAGAAAAACAGGAACCTCTGGCATATTTAATAAAAGTTCCAACTCTAGACCTGACATTAATTGAGTGACTTACACAAGTCTTTTAATATTTCTAGATTCAGCCATCCCCACTCCCCACACCCCGACTTGTGAATCTTATTTTCCCAAATTCCAGATAGAAGAATATGTGGGAGCATGGACTGATGCATGGGTGGATATGCCTGGGTGTATCGATAGATGTCTGGATGGGCATGTAGAAAGACATAGTTTTGAATGTATACATAGATTTGTGGATCATAGGATGACTGAAGCAAAGATGGAAGAACATATTAAAAATGTGTAAACAATGAAATAAAGTCAACAGAAGAAAAATGCACTGGAAGTGAGTGAGATATGGGGAAAGTTTAATTTTGTCAACTTGACTGTTGTATGAGCTTCCTAGGGGACTAATAAAGTACACCCCCAAATGTGTCTGGATGGATCATGGAGATGTGATCTTGGGGATCTATATCTTATCCCTACAAATTTGTGGTCTGCTTATACACTGTGTTGCTTTAAAAACAACAAAACCCAGTGGTAGTTTCTGTGTCAGTAAAGAGCACTGCTTCACATTCACCTACAATTTAGTTAATACCTCACACTCAGAGCACCAGGAAAACTTTGTTTGGTGGCCAAAAGGGAGTCTGAGTATAGCACTTGTCAATATTTAAATAAGTGACCACATCAGAAAAGAGCTTTAACAATGCCACTACTGCACCTCGAGCATGGTTCTGTCAGGGACTGTACCAAAATGACAGTTCCCAATAAAATATTTTTCACATAATTTGAAAAGATTATCTGTGCTAAGCCTTGTGTTTGATTAGGTTTCATACGTTTTCTTTGCTATGATGTCTGTGAACTTTATATGGCTGATGCTTCCAAGTGAGGGATTTCCATCTTTTTTGGAAGACTTTTGCAATCTGCAGAAACATTCTCCTACCATTTGTCTCATAATCCCACCATGGTTGGCTTGGTAAAGGGAGTGACTAACATCAGTCTGAAGTGTTCCTTAGTTCATCAGAGCCTCACAATATTCATAAAGCCAACCATGAGAGCCATTGTTGTGTTAATTTGTTTTGTTAGATTAATGAGTCTTCTGTTAATATTTAACCTTTTGTCAAGTGGTGATCCATAGGGTTGTACTCTAGATCAATACAAATGAATAATGGGACAGGCATAGTTTTCATCTCATTCATTTTCCCACTAGTACACAGCACTCCATTTTATTGACAGGGTGTTTCCAAGAATCCATAATTAATTAAACTTAGAGGATGATGTACCCTTTCACCACATGAAAAGAAACACCAGTGTCCGGCTTTCATCTGCCAGGAGGACTTGGATTAGTGAAGAAGCTCCTTACGGGTGTGCATTGTGGGGCTGGTGTGACTTGCTTCATTCAGTGTTTGTCATTCAGGGCTGTACAACATGCCCGGAGAGGAAAATCTGAAAGCTCCTATGTGGATAACAATATTTAGGATGTTATTGACAGTTATGCTAAATAAGAAATGAAACTATACCCTGGACTCTTTTTCCAATAGCATGGTCTAAAATTACTAAGTCTTTTCTTTCCAAAATAGAGAAATAGGATAAAGAACAACTTTCCTCAATCCCTGAGAGTATTATTTTGCCAGTGCCTAATTTTAAAAGCATCCTTGTTTATCCATTGTCTCAATAAATTTTTTGAAACAAATTGCTCCCTCCATGTAATGCAGTATTAACATAGCCAGGGGCTGATAGTTTCAAATCCGTATTTTTCACCATGGTTCCCAGCTTCCCACTTTGTGTCTGTCTCTTTCTCTCCAGCTTCACAGTTTTCTGTGCTCTCTTCTCTTCTGCAAACCTGAAACTTTCCCTTCTTTCAATGTGTTCTTGACCCCTCGGCCTCTATGCTCTCCATGTTAACATGGTACATGCCAGCCACATGCAGAGGCTGATGAGGATCCTTCAATTCCAAATTCAGAGAAGAATATGTTTGTCCTGACCTAGACCAGACGGCCAAACATGGCTGTAGGTGACTCAGCCCCGGTGGATGTGAGGGAAAAGTGACTAGAAAAAGGAGAATGGCCATGACCTAAGCCGTATATTATTGTGTTTTTTCTTTATAAAAACAGAAAGCTGCATATACATCCTGATCCTGCTAACATCTCTCTGGCTATTCAAGACATTAGACACCAGGTTAGGGTCCTATCAGATTCTGAAAGTCCCTGGACCTTTTCCTTATCCTCTTGATAGAAGAAAATTACTGGATCTGCTTTGTAAATGTTTGTTGCTTATATTCATAATAGTCTTGTTGATTTTATTGTTTGGCCAATACTTACTTAACTGTTTTTTTGGCCATGTCTATACCACAGTTGTGGCCAGAGATATACCAATTAAAAGCTAGGCCACCAGATCGACAAAAACCCAGGCCTACAGACTCCCCAAGGGATGAGAGAAATGATAACACCCAGTCCAGTAGTCTAGGTAGACATCAGTCACCTCAGTAGACAAACAAGGCCCCCAGCTCACTGCCTACCTACAAAGTTCTTCAGTCTTTTCATGCCCACTCACTGCAGGGGTTACTTCCCTTCAGATCAACATTACCTAAACAACTCACAGGACACCGTCTGTCAGTTCAGTCTTTCTCTTCTTTCCTTCTCTGACCTTACCCAAAGCCCCATAATCTCCCCAAATTTGGACTCCAAGATCTAGAATACTTCCTCCCCTTCCCTGGCTCTCAGGCACCTCTCACCATCCCATTAAATCCAGATCACCCCATCCCTCCAAGTGCCAATTTCCCATTCCAGACCAGACTCTGAGAGACTAAAGCCAATGACCTCTTCCCTGCTCCAACATGGTCTTCTGGGCCTATCAACTCTCCACCCATCACTCCAATTCTCCCTGTCCAAAATGTGAATGACTTTACAGATCAGTACAAGATCTCCACGTTATCTACCAGCTAGTCCTTCCTGGCCATCCTGTGGTGCCCAGTCCATACACCCTTTTACCTTCTATCTCCCCCATCTACTACCCATTATTCCTCCTAGATTTCAAAGCCGCCTTCTTTACCATTCCTTTACACTCCTGCACACAACCTCTCTTCACCTCCACTTCAATCAGCCTCTCACCCTTGATTTAAGACTGCATCCAAACAGTCACTAACTGGCTTTTGTTGTTCTTCTCCTCCCTTTGAAAGAAAACGGTGCCCCAAGGTTTTTCTTCCTTAGGTTGTCTACTTAGCCCATGTGCCACGCAGGAAGTAGCCGTGGGAAGTGGCGTGCACCTCCCTTCTCTTCCTCTTCCTGCTCCTCCTTCTTCTCTGTTTATAACAACAAAAAGATGGGAATGTAAGGCTCGATTTGGACTTGACTCTCCCAGTACCCAACCTGTTCGCCAGCAGAGGCATTGGCCTCAGCTCAGCACCAGTCCCCTTAGCAATCACAGGATGTCATAAAAGAGATAAAACAGAGCATGGATTACATTTAAATGCACCCAAGCATTCACACCGGCTGACTCAAGGACTTTGTCCACTGAGACACAAAACATCCAGAGAACTCTGGCCACTGGTGTTTACTAAGATCTTCCTGCCTAATGTCCCTAACATTCTTTCAAACCCCATAAAAAAAAATCTTTCTGCTCCCTACAGATGACCTTTTTGCCCTCTGTCTACCTGCACCCAGGCACAATAAATCCCACACCATGTTGCTGTTTGTAAGACTGGTGTTCTCAGCCGGTCTCTGCATCATGTCATTTCTTACATTTTTCTTCTAAGACAAAAGGTGTTAATGTAGTTGTTTGTTACAGACCAAAACTCAATATTCGGGTTTAATAGTAATGTTGGCTCTCTGGAATAATTGGATTTAGGGCTGCAGTTTGGCACTCAATCTCCAAAATGTACACTATCACTGACCTAGCCCAATCCTCTGAGAAGTGTCTATTACAACTAGGTATTACATAAAGGTATACTGAATGGGAAGAAACTCAGAACTGGGTTGACTAATTTATATTTAATTGTAAATCTTACTTTCTTCTTGAGGGCACCTAAGTTTAAGAAACAGAATAATTATAACATCATTTTCATAAATTAAGTAGTATTGGGTTTAACCCAAGTCACGGCTGAGTGCTCAGCACAGCAGGGGTTTAATAAAGGCTTGTTAACTGTCTAGAATTCTGTTGAATTTAATTTAGCTTGATTTAGTATTTCCTATATGCAACAATTGCATTTCCTGTTATTTGCAGTGTTCCTGGGAACCTAAAATGGTATTTCCCTATTTTATAAGTAGGAAGATACTGTTTTCTCTGCTTTATGAATAGAAGATTCATTTATTTGTGGGAGCAGGGAAGACTTGTGGTGAAAGATGCCAAGTTAGGTCTAGATCCTGGCTCCCCACTTGTAACTCTGTGATCTTGGTCTACTTTCATAAGCCCTTGTCACTTTACCTATCCCTCTCTTAAGTGGGTATTATAGATTTACCATGCCAAAATTTTATGAGGATTTCTTGAGAGCTTGAAACATTTTAAAGGCTCATTATGTTAGCCACCAATAATTATATAGTTATGGTTGTACAAAATTTTACACAGTGTTAGGAAACAGTTTCTTAAAGAAGAATTCCCAGAACGCTATGACACACGTGGATTAAGTCCATGGTGCTGTTTGCCCAACAGCTCCCTGTAATGCATACCTTGTGCTACAGGCTCCAGGGCATGTGACTTTTCCTTGTCATAGAGTTTGCCCTTCCCCTTGGGTGTTGGACTGTTGGTCTTTGACACAGAGTCCAAGCTCTGGAATACTGACTTAAGTGGATGGAGCACAGATCGCCTCACTGCTCTCACCTGAAAAGTAGCAAAGCAATGGGTCAGTTATGGAGAAGCCATATACACCATCAAGGTAGTGTACAGGAGCATAGCATGACCCCTGGAGCAGGGCTAAAAGTCAGAGCCCCAGGCTCAGTTCAAAAACACATTAGACATGGAGAACATTTTGTATACATTCTACAGGCACAGGCAAGAATAGGGCTTAGGAGCTCACCAGGTGGACAGTCCCAGTAAGTGCCACCATACTGAGGTACAGGCCATTGTGCAAATGAGTTACTTGTCTTAATAGTGACCAGAAAGTGTTTAGTGTCATCATAGGTTAATATTGATTGTATGTTGGTTGAATTTTTATTACTAATTGGAAGAACAGAATGTTGTCCTGCTATTGTGGCTCAACCTGCTGTCTTCAGAAAAGAAGTTAAATCAGACCACAGTATCAGCACTGATACATCCATATGGAGTGAAATCCTTAACACATCGGCACTACCCTTGTGCGTAGAGCCATTTTTAAGCCATTGGATACCAATCAACCATTCCTCCATTTCTGCATTTATTCCACAGCTATCATTAAGCAGACCGAGATCATCGTGGGCACATAGTCTGTAGGAGTAAGTAGCTATGTGCACCAGGTGTGCACCTAGTGGATGCCGTACACAACCTAAACTTGTTTCTTGTGGATTTGAGAAGTGAAAAGTACAGTGCAGAAACTGTGGGAAAGTTGGTAGATATAAGCCCTATTTTTTCTGTACTTAGGGCTAAAAACTGTTGACTGAGCTACAAAGGGTGACCAGAGAGGCAAGTTCAGCCCTAATTCAACTCATTAGGACTGTAGATCAGCCTTCAGGCAGGAAGCTTGAACTCACAGGTCAGTAGAAACAGACAGGGTTGACTCAAGTCATTAGTTCAGGACTCTTAATGTTCAAGTGTTGAAATTAAGACCTGATTTCTCCTGTCATTAAGATCAGCAGTGTGAAAGGATAGGGTAGTGGTGTGTATGCCTTCCTGCTGGAGATAACAAAGCAGCCTATGGTTATAATCCAAGGTCGGTAGTCTATGAGGGTCTAGAAGAAATTGTGTCATGGAAGACAGATGCCAAGCTGAGACTCTTAAATACAGCAGAGTTGGAATAGCTCAACCCTAGAGAGAGTTCATGGTCAGATGTTTTCTTTACGGGGAGAGCCATCTTTAAAGGGGACTGGTAGCATGGGACAATGCCCTATAGCTCCCCATTCTTGGGGAAATCATAATTAATGCCAAGCCTTCCTGTTGGACAAGTTCTCTATTCAACCCCCAGCCACTCGATACCCCTCAGGCACCTGCCACATGAGGAACTACTAAAAAGTTCTGAATCAGCAGTGTAACAAGAACTTGAGCTCCTTCCTCAGGAAGAAGAGAAATGGTTACCAAGAGTATAGCACATGGGGTTTATTCACTGAGTACCATGTTCTAAGACATGACAGAGCACCAACAAATTCACTATCTGGTGAGGGCCCAATTACTTATTCTCACGGTATTTTTCAATGGCAGAAAGGGTGAGAGCAGTCTGGGGTCCCTTTAATAAGGACACTAACCCCACTGATGAGGGCTCCCCTCTCGTGACCTATCACTTCCCCAAGGCCCCACCTCTAGATGCCAACACCCTGGGGATTAATTTTCAACAAAGGACTCTCCCAGAGACAAAACCATTCATCCAGTATCCCTCTTGGGCCATGGGTGTGCTTTTCTCTGGGTGTGCCCCACTCCCAAGTCAGACTTTCAGACTTTTCAGTCCATTCCACACGACCATACATTGTTGGATTTCCTTTACACAGACAGGAATGTTCCAGGGAATGAGTTGCTCAAGGTCAGCACTCTGTTCATGGTCAGCCTCACTAAATCTATGTAGATTCCTAGAAAAGGCTCATGCCTCTGTTATCTCAACATACTCTGGGAATGAAGACTCACTTTCCCAATTTCTGATGCAAGAGTTGGATCCTAGTCTATGTGGCTCCCCAGCTGTGGAAAACATGGATCTGGCTTCCCTTTAAAGCCTTTCTAGACTTGAGTTCCATTCTTCTTCCATGAAATGGAGGTAGGAACTTATAAGCACACCGGTAGCTCTCTCTAAGAGCACTGTCCGTGTATTCTTTATGTGTCCTGTTGGGCTACAAAGTCTGGAAACCATTGCCACAAATTTACTTTGAAAATTTTGCTTACAAACCATCTTTTGGAGTTTATATGTCTTGTATCATGATTCTTCACACAAAACCTCCAACATAATATTCTACTGTGTACACTTGTATGAAGTATGATGGGAAAATACATTGTGAGTTTACATTTTAAAAAAATTACAGTGGTGCCTCAGTGGTTCACAAAAAATTACAGTGGTTCGCAAATTCAATGCTTTCCACAGTTCTGGTTCCAAACTGAATTGGATGAGAACTGAATCAAATTCAATGGTTCAGTTCGATGTGGACCTTATGGGGAGATTTGATTTGGTTCTTGTCCAGTTTGGTTTGTAACCAGAATCGTGAAGAGAATTAAGTTTGTGAACCAAAGCACCACTGTGTTGTAGTAAAAGACATCGCTACACACCCCTTCGAAATATTCCTCTTCACTCTAAATACATTTGCTTCATCACTCTTGCCATTCTTGCTTTCTGAAGTCATCCTGTGACGCTTTTCTTGTGCGTGTCTCCCGCTGCTCTGTCATAGCTCCCTTGATCACCTGTACTCATTAAAGATGTTTACTTCTTCTGGCCACGTTGACTGTTTGAGGATGGCCATTTTGACTACCTTGGTGGGAATTAATGGCAGTGAGTCTTTTACTGCAATAAAGTTTTCACTAATTGAAACAATCATTGTATTTTTTGATGACCCCTTGCATTCTTATTGCTGTGCGTTGGAAAGAAACAGGCAGAAAGGGACCCCCCCCCCCCCCGGTGCTCCTTGGATACTGGTGGAGAGATAGGGCAAAGAGGAGTAGTTGAGGTAGAAGTTAGGAAGAGGCTGAAGGGGAAAGAGACATGAAACAGAGAAAGGAGAAGTCGTAACAAATGTGGACTTTCAGTGGTGCCTCTGCAGAACATTTGTTGAGAAGGTGAGTTGCTTCTCTGGTTTGACGTCAAAAAGATAAAAGAAATGAGCTGGAGTCCTCATCCCCAGGGCAGAGTTGCTATTTTGTTTATAGGGAAACAGCCTTGTAATTCCTGAGCACATACAGTTTATGCAAGAGCCTTTAGGTTTGTGTGAACCTAAGAAATGGTGGGTTCCTTTGTGATGAGACAGACTACTAGCTCCTCCATCCTCAAATACATTACATTATGAACCAAGTCAGAAGAGAGCAGAGGCTTATACCAGGTTTAACAATCAACTCTGCCACTAGAAAGCCATGCAACTTTTCTTCTGAGTTTTTGATTTTTCTCTCTACGTGCATGAACTTTTTTTTTTATTTTAGAAACATAAAAGTACAAAAACATATTGACAAACAGACACCCATTATCATAGAAAATAGTACAATCACAACTAATCTATAGACAAGGTGATATGGTCTCAACAGTAGTTGTTGCTTTATCCATTGATATCTTCGAATTGTAGATGTATGGACCCATATACAGACATGCAAATTTAGTCAGA